>APFE030771252.1:156882-179495 GCA_000404065.3 Pinus taeda
ATAAATTATAGTTATTCTATTAAAAAATCATGTAAACATAAATTTTCATATCTAACCATGAGATAAGAATGGTTAAGGCAATATCATAATAAAAATGTTTTGGATTATTGTATTGTAAAATATGATAGAAAATTATATTTTTTTATATCAAAATATAGTTGGATTTTTGTTTAGGTCTTTGAAGTTGTTCTCTAAGTTGTTTTGACTTGACTAGTGAAAACAATAGTGTGAAAATTGATCAATTTTATCTTCACAAATTGTCTTGCCCATCATGGCAACATAATAAACCAAAATTTTTCTCAATGCTCAAAGAATTAAGGAATTGTATAACTTCTGTGATCATTACGCCGTAAGGCGTTTCCCTCTGAAATGAACTCCCCTAAATGTCTTCCTGTCTTAATCTTAACCGTTAGATCTATTGTTAGACGATTCAACAATTCTCTGCCGTCCAAAAATCCATTAAAAACAATTATTAGTTAAATAAATAAAAATTAATTCAACCCACCGCAGCCCCTAGCTAGTCCGTCCTGTGTTGCACGAGGTTAGGGGATGGGAAGGGTCGCGCATTCTCGAATACCCGTCTATTTGGCTGCTGCATTTTCATTTTATTGGCCCTTCACCTGATGACGAACTTATTTTGATCTTATGAGAAACTGTTTGCAAACCCGAAAATTGACAGTGCAGACGGAAAAGAAGTTTCACAACTACCCATCTGTTTGGCTACTGCATTTTCATTTCATTGGCCCTTTACCCGATGACGAACTTATTTTGATCTTATCAGAAACTGTTTGCAAACCCGAAAATTGACAGTGCATACAGAAAAGAAGTGTTTAATAAATTTCAGAGACCAAACACGGAAATTTACATTGCAGACGGAAATAGTGAGAAGTGTTTAATAAATGTGAATGTGTCACTGATGTTCTTCTCCCTTGGTTTTATGTCAGGTTTTTACCTAACTCTCTCCTGGGTTTTATGTCAGGTTTTTACCTAACTCTCTCCTGGGTTTTATGTCAGGTTTTTACCTAACTCTCGCCAATTACGTATCAAAACTAGGTTCAGTTAGGCTTCTGCTAATTGCTTGAATCTCGGATTAACTTGAAATCATTTCCAAGGAAGGAATGCATCATTAATGTTGTGCGAAAGAAATAATGTAGTTTTGTTTTCGAAATGTATTGAAATTATAATTTTTTATGTAGTTTTGTTTTCGAAATGTATTGAAATTATAATTTTTTATCATGTAATTTGGATATAAGTAAATAAGGGGGCGTAATTAGGTTTCCAGTTTAATTTTGTTATTAGCTTAGTTTATTTTGTATCAGTTTAAGTTTAATTTTGTTATTAGTTTAATTTATTTTGTATTATTATGACTTGTAGGTGTTGTTAGTTAGCTTAGGTACAACTACTAGTTCATCAAAAGATCCATGTGATATTAATTTGGATTCATCTGATTTTTCCATAGTAACATCTATTGTTTCCATCAATTATTAGAAGATTTCAAATGTTTCTAAACGTACATAGAATGCATTATCTTATCTTGTGAAGATAAGAAAAAAAAGCTTGTGTACATGATTGGCAGACCAAAACTGGAAAATAGAGAACACAATAAACATATGACCATATGACCATATTACCATATTCTCGAGTTGAATTTTAATAACAAAAATGTATAATTTGGCACCCAACACAGTGTATGCTATTAAGAAGAGTACTTGCATAATTTAACCGGGATTGGTCTGGAGAAAAGGTAACCAGTGCCGACATGGAAACTTTGAGGCAATGCTGCTTGAAAATATGGAATGAATTCTGAAATAAGCTGGAAAGTGTTATGAGCTCTGAGTTCCACCAACTCAAGTAAGTATTCAAGAAGGAACTCTAACGAGAGGCACATGTAGCAGATTAAACATACAAATAACTCGGCCCAAAACCTAGGCCTTGATCTTTCTCATTATCATAACTTCAACCTTGAGTAACCATACCTAAAACACGTTTTTAGCTAGCAGAAGAAGGTGAATATTAGCAGAACTTGAACTACTCCCCCAAAATGTCACTTCAAAAGTTACCTATGTGCTACTACACCATTTGACATTAACCCAATGGAATGATGGAGGTACCAATTGACACCTTGATGTCAAACCGGTAAAGATGCCCATCATCAAAAGGGAAAGTAGCTCATTAGTAGAGCAGGTCCTGCATTAAATTCCTAGCCAGCCCAATTTTCACCAAAATGAGTTTGTAGACAATGCAATAGAAGCACAGAAGACAAAGAACACTCTGCATTGAGGCCACACTCACAAAACTACTCACATCAACCACAAAAATAGCTAACAACCACTTTAGACCACAACAACTGCAATGAGGCTAGTTCATCCCCTTATAAATTACTGAAATTTGATACTCCATCTACCTTCAAAACTAACAAAAATTATATTCCCACTCCCACTTACAGTTGCTTTAATGAAGTGAAGAAAAAATGTCGCTCTTTTTTATCAGAGGCTTCAGCTCTACCTTTTGATCCAAACCTAAGATATATCATTCAAAATGATCTTTCTTTTGTAAACAAGAATTGGAAGCAAGACAAGGGTTCTTCTCCTGTTATTCCATTTATTAATTCCAATAACACTCTCCCCCAAAAATTCTTGTGTGTAGAGTGATTGGGTTTACTATGGTAATGCCTGTAACATTTTGCAGTCTTTTCTTTGTTGGCCTATGGTTTAGTGGTTAAGTAGTTGAGAGACAGCATCACCCTGTTAATGACCCAAAGTCAAATTTAGGTCAGAGCCTTAAATTATAAGTTGATTGAATTTTATGAGATTTATATGCAATATTAATTCAATAATTAATAAAAAATAGTGTGAGGCAACCTAAATAAACTTCTGTTTATACAACTTTAGAATTTCATTTCTACTACATATTTGCATCTCATTTAGATTTGCCCATTCCCATGTAGTGATTGTTCCTCAATTTATGCCTTACGGCGTTTCTTTTGCAACATTTGGTGCAAATGCTAGTTTAATTCCTTCCCAAGCAGAAAAAATATTAGAAACATATTATTACATGGTCCGCTCTTCAATGATTGTTATCACACTTAATGTGATTGACATGATTTAGATGTTATACAATGCGGTATTAATAACAAGCGTACACCTCTATAGATATTTCCTTAGCCCTAACATATGCTATAATTACCACCGTTGATCTGCAAGCTACCGATCCAATGATTGAGATATGGCCAGAGGTTTTGAGGTAACTGCCTACCCCTCCCATTTGAGATTCCATGACATTTGGGTATGGATTTTCTTGAGGAAGAGGATCTGCAACAGGTGAGGGCTGATCACCATAAGGTTTTGAACGTTCGTGCATTTATCCTTGGTAGTTCAGACCCAAGACTCCATTAACGCCATGACTTGTTTCTTGCATAGGAATGAAAACGTTGTGGTGATCTTGTGGGTTGAATTTTTTCAATGTTTTGACGGTGTTCTGGCTATGGAAAGGTTTCTTCCACTTTACCACAGATCCTTCAAGTGCTATCCTATTACAGGATGGTTTTAAGGAAGTCCCACTCACACGTAAAGTTTTTGGTTAAGAACTGGAAGGTTTGTTTGGTTCGCAGCTTAATGCAAGCTAATTAATGTTCAACCATGTTGACAGAGATTCCACCACAACTATGCTTCAAAGTTCCTATGTCATTATAGGTAAAGAACTATTTCCATCATTCCTGTTTTTCTAAACTTGAGGCTTTTCCTTATTTTTATTTTCTAACTCTCTCCAACTATTTTCTGCAAGTAAGGAGGAGTCCTGGAAATTATTTCGCTTACGGAATTTGTTTCCAAGCACTCCTAACCTATAGGTCATGCCTTATATTGGTCTAGGTTGGTATTTTCCTTACGCCATTTCCTGTCCTCTACTTAGAGTTGAGAATGTCGATGCCCAGAACTACTGGAAGTAGTTTAGGATTCCATATTTTAGGATGAATGAGCCTCTATAGTCTGAGGCCTCATTTTGGTTGTTAGAACAAAGGATTAAGATGAAAATTTCATTTCAAACTAGAACAATTTTGCTAGGTGTTATTATGTTCTTTTTTTTTGTACTACTAGACTTATGCAATCAAATTCCGAATAGATTTTTAACTTTTCCAGTATAGTTAATGGCTCTAAAAAAGTATTCTAGGCTCTTATCTAACTATGATTTTTTCTTTTAATGATATACAAGTTTTCTTTTTGTATACTGATCAAGTAGTAACTGTTATTATGACTATGGTGTTAACATGTAATGCGTATAATTTCCTTGTTTTGGGTTTTAAGCTCTGTTCTCAGTCCTTCCGGGGATTCATGTATTATAGTCACATAAGGATTCTTCTCAGACATTCTGGGTTTTGTTATTATAAAGTTTTAGCAGTGAAAGAAAAATATTGTCTCTTATATCCTGCCACGATGTATGCCATTTGTTTTAAATCTGGGTATTTAAGAATTTCATCATGCTTAGGTTCTAGCCATTTGTTTTTGAAATCAACAGTACACATAATTCATATTTTCTAAATACAATTTAGAAGTTTATATTTAATACCTATATTTTTTAGAAGCTCATAATTTTTATTTTCATAACTTACCTATTAATACTTTATGTATAAATTAAACCACAATCTTTTGTTTAATGTTGTAGCATCCAAGTTTCTTTTATATATTTATCTACAAACCTAAATATTGAATTTAAATAATTTTAACAAACTAAGTTCAATACTTACTTGTTTTCCTTTTTTCTGAATAATCACAACTATATGGAAGATCTCACCACCCAGTCTCGAGTTTGGAAATGATGTCTAGACCCTCCCCCAATATCTTCCGCTCTAGACATTATTTATAAACTATGTATTCAATTTGGGTATCTTGAAGTGTCAAGAATGATAGTCCAACCTCAAGTCACATACCCTCATAGATTCTCTACAGATCTCCCACTAGTTTATCTCACCCAGCTCAAGGAGTTTTTGGTGGCAACATTGTGGTTTTTGACCAAATCTATTACTTTCCTCTCTCAAATTATCCAGCCCCCTAGGCCTTCCTCAAATTCTTCTTTTGAGGAAAAAGGTGAGAAACCACCTTAATTGTCTTAGGAGGCTTAACAACTCTTTCTTGTTCTTGAAAATACTTTAATTCTTATTATCTATTATTCATAAATTGTTTTGGCCAACTTAGCCAAAGTTATTTGGTGTTTCCATCGAACTTATGATGATAAAAAAACAACATTACAATAAAAGTAAAGCATTAGAATAAGTTAATTGTTCATGTAACATGGGGTGTCACATCTCTCCCCTCTTATGAGGAACACCATTCCGATGTTCTCTTTGATTTACGACAATAGTGCAAGATAAGCTTTCTGCATGAAATCCTCTTCTTCTTAGGTGGCTTCTTCCGGGCCAAAGTGTTTTCACTGCACTTTAACCTAGGTGATGGCTCATTTTTGCAAGGTTGTTTCTCTCCGTTCAAGAATATGAAGAGGTTCTGCCAGAAATTCTCCTTTCGGTTAGACATGTCCATCATCACTGACTACCTTCAGAAATTTAACTTATAATAAAACAATTATACACTAATTTATTTCATTAAATGATTTACCTAAATATTTTCTGAGTTAATTATATGCTGAGGATTGTACACATATTTTTTTAACAAGGATACATGTAAAATATTATGAACCTGGATGTGGCTTGGTAACACGAGCTTATATGCTACAAGTCCAATTTATTCCAATACTTGAAAAGGACCACAATACTGGGGTGCTAATTTAGCACAAACTCTCCATTGCAAGGTACTTTTCTTCTTCCTGACTCGTAAATACACATGATCTCTAACCTGTAATTATCTATAGGTTCTCCTTTTGTCCACATAAACTTTTTTGTCTTGGGCAGCCTTTAAGTTCTGACGTATCTTCTTAACTATTTTCTTCATCCCAAATAGCATATCAGGACCCAATGTTAATCTATTGACATGCCTATTCCAATCTATGGGTACCCTACACCTTCTTCCATACAATGCTTCAAAGGGACTCATTCCAAATGACTCGTGGTGTCCGTTATTATAAGAAAACTCCACTACGTGGAGGTAATCTTCCCACTTATGCGACTGCTGCATCGCAAACATTCTTAACATATCCTCTAAAACTTGATTAACCCGTTGAGTCTGACCATCCATCTGGGGATGATAAGCGGTACTGAATTGGATCTGTGTGCCCAATCTAGAGAATAGGGTCTTCCAGAATGCAGATATAAATTTTACATCCCTATATGAGATCACTACTTTAGGTATCCCATGCAGTCTAAATATCTCTCATAAAGATATCTGCAATTTTAATAGTCTTGTAAGTGGATTTTACCTGTATAAAATGAGCGGTTTTAGTTAGCTTATCAACCACCACCATAATTGATTCATGCTTCTTTTTGGTTCGGGGCAGACCTATGATAAAATCCAAAGTGATCACCTCCCATTTCCACTCAGGGATAGGTAATGGTTGAATTATTCTAGCGGGGTGTTGGTGTTCTGCGTTCACCAGTTGACATTCTAAACATTTAGCCAAATCTTCAGTAATATATTTTCCTAAGATTGGCAAAAAATAACCTTTCTTGATAGCTTAAAGTAGTTTCTATTATCTCGGGTGGGCAACATAAGGTTTCTTGTGAAATTCATCCATTAAAAATTGTTTAATAGAATTCTGATTGGGGATATAAATTCAATTTCTAAAGGTTAACAATTTATCAAGATTTATTCCATATTCATATTTTTCTCCTTTATTATGAGCATTAATCGCTTGTTGCCAAAGGAAGGTATATTCCAGATCCTTGAGAGATGCTTCTTTAATCATACCAAGGAGATTCAAATTCACTTAGCTGAAATGTATTTCATAAATGCAATGAAGCTTCTTTCTTAATGCATCGGAAAATCGATTTTCCTTTCCCTTAAGGTGATTTATTTCAAAGTCAATTTCGTTTAAAAAGGCTATCCACCTAGCTTGACGGGCATTTAAACTGGTCTAGTTAAAGAAATTGTAAAACTACTATGATTTGTTAACAACATAAACTTCTTCCCTCGCAGGTAGTGTTGCCACATTTCTAGTGCATGTACTATTGTTGTTAATTCAAGATCATAATCAGAGTAACGCTGTTCATATTCCTTCAACTTGTGGGATTCATAGGCTATAAATTTTACGTCTTTTGATAGTACTCCTCCAACACCTTCCTTACTAGCATCTTTGCATACAACAAATGATTTCTCTAGATCTGCAAACTTTAATAAAGGTGCAGTGGTAAGAAGGTGTTTCAATTTCTCAAAGCTTTTTTGACATTTAGTATTCCACTGAAAGTTCCTTCCCTTCTTTTGTAATGAATTCATGGGAAAGGCGATTTTTGAAAATCCTTCAATGAACTGACGATAATACCTAGTTAGGCCCAAGAAGGACCTAATATTAGTGACATTATTTAGGGTAGTCCACTCCATAATGGTCTTAATCTTCTCCGGGTCCATTGTTATACCTTCTACTGATATAACATGACCAAGATATTGTATTTGACTTTTGTAAAAATCACATGCTATACTTAGCGTATAACTGATTGTCTGTAAGGTTTGCAACATAATTATCATATTATTTTCATGCTCCTCTTGATTCTTAGAGTAGATTAATATGTCATCAATGAAAATCAACACAAACTTATCTATGTGTGGTTGAAAAATACTGTTCACTAGACTCATAAAAGTCACAGGGGCATTCGTAAGACCGAAAGGTAGCACTACGAACTCATAATGACTATAATGAGTTTGAAAAGAAATTTTACAAATGTTTTATTCCTTAATCCTTGTTTGATGATACCCTGATCGTAACTCAATCTTGGAGAACACACATGCTCCCCGAAATTGATCGAATAAATTGTCAATTCAAGGTAAAGGATATTTATTTTTTATAGTCAGTTTATTCAACTGATGATAATCAATACATAATCTTAGGGTTCTGTGCTTTTTTTGTACAAATAATACAAGAGCTCCCCAGGGAGACACATTGGGGAGATATATCCTTTATCAAACAGCTCTTGAAAATGCATTTTGAGTTCAGTTGATTTAGGTATACTCATATGGTAAGGAGTTCTGGAAACAAGAGCTGCACCCAGAAATAACTCAATTGTAAAGTCAATATCTTGCTTAGGTGGTAGCTCGGGTATGGATTTAGGAAACACATCAACAAAGTCTTGGATGACAGGAATATCTTCCAGAGAAGTCATATTGTTCTTGGAATTTTTTATCCCACCTATACAACATAAATTTGACAACCTTTCCTGATGCATTTTTCCTAGTTGATTAGTAGTAATAGGGCGTAACTTAATATTTTTCCTAATTCCTCGAATTTCCTTTTTCTGTCCCGATTTAGTGAGGTAATTAACAAATTTTCCCTTACAATCTACCAAGGACCAGTGACCTTCCAACCAATCCATCCCTATTACTACATCATATGATCCCAATGGAATTATGTTTAAATTAACATAAATCTGTTGTCGCGAGATATCCACAAGACACTTTTCTATTTTTGCAACTACCCTTCGCTTTGCCCTAGTAGCTAATTGAACTAGCTAGGATTTTTGAAATTTACTTCTTTGCAATTGGAATTCCTCTACAATCTTAGGAATAACATAGGTTAAGCTAGCACCTGGGTCAAACAAAATAGAGACAGGTTGATTAGTGATCATACCTTCACATTTAGTCATGGTGGGATGGTATTCTGCTTGATGGTCATCTAGTGCTCATTAATCCTGGCCATGCTCCTTGCCACCTTCGTAACTGTAGAGGCTTCTTGCATATTAGAAAGCTACTCCCTTCTTTCTCTATGCAAACAATTTCTGTAATAATGGGGTTCTCTGCACCCCCAACACTGCAGAGGCTATTTTTGCTGCTAGCCATTAGCAGGCTTATTAACTCTCTCAGCTTGCCTACTTTCAGTAGGTGCTGGAAACTTTGATTGATTCTTTATGAGAAATTTATTAAAGGTTATTTGCTATGAATTCCTTCCACTGGCAATTTTTGTATGTCTATTTGGGGGAAATTTTCTTCCCCTCTGATTTAATCCTCCTTTTGAACCTTCATTTATTTATTTCATTTGCTGATAACAGATGTAGGATTTTCGCACAATGTCATCCATTATTTTTGGATAATCAAATTCCAGCTTTTCCTTCATGAAATTAGGTAGACTACTAATGAATGGTTGAATGTTGGCTTTTTCTTCTGGCATATACGTTACATATCACAATAAAGAGAAAAATCGTTTTACATATCCGTCCATAGTTAAGGCTCCCAGCCTTAAATCATGGAATTCCTTCACTTTTTCATAAAAATATCACTTTGTCAAATATTTATCTTTGAAATGCTTATGAAATTCTTTCCATGTGACCTGTTGTTCGTCACTTTTCCTTACAATTTTTATTTCTTCCCACCATAGGGTGGCCTTATTTCTTAGTTGATAAACTACCAGCTAAGCCTTCAATTTATCGTTATATTCATATATTTGAAAATATTTATTAACCAAGCTTCCACCACTTCCGTAGTTTCACCTTCAAAAGTTGAGCCTTTCATCTTTTTAATTTCTCCTTGTAATTCAATTTTCTTTCTTTTTGACTTTTGCTGATCAGAGACATTATCAAAACGTCCTTCGTCATCATCATGTATTTTCTCTAGTTCAACATTATCTTCCCCTTGATGGATAGTCATGGTTTTCTCTCCGTTACCAACACTAGGGTCTAGCCCACGTTGATTTTGTCGATCAGATAGGATTTTCAGAATTATCTCTTGTTCTTGTCATAATATCTCATTATCATTTCTCAAGTTAGTTATCTTAGCTTGTAACTGTTGAACAATTTCAAGTAGAGAAGCATTGGCTTATTGAGATTCTTCTCCCAATTGTATCCACATTTCTAGATTGGCCCCTACATACATTGCATTTGACTAATTTGGTGGTCTGAACACCCTTTGCATTCTGTCCTTGCGGCTCCCTACCTTTCTTCTCTGTGTTCAATCATTCACACTCAGTTCCACTTAGTTATATATATATATATATATATATCCCAAAATCTTTAGTGTCGTAATCTTGAGCTCTGATACCATATGTAACATGCATGAGTACTATATACTAAAAAAAAAGAAATTGTTATTACATCACTCATTACACAACTCACTTTTAATTCATTTGCAAAAGTACTAAGAGTTAAAGTAAGTCGAGGCATAATATATGTGTCTCAATATTTTAATTCCTCCCAAGCAAAAGAAACATTAGAAACATATTATTATATGGTCTACTCTTCAATGATTGTTATCACACTTAAGGTGATTGACAAGACTTAGCTATCATCCAATGCGATGTTAATAACGAGCATACACCTCTCCAAATATTTCCTTAGCCCTAATAGATGTTAGACTTACCACTTTTGATTTCCAAGCTGCTGATCCAACAATTGAGATATGGCGAGAGGGTTTGAGGTAACCGCCTACCACTCCCATTCGGCATTCCATGACATTCGAGTATGGGATTTCTCCAGGAATAGGCTCTGTAATAGGTGAGGCTTCATCACCCTAGGGTTTTTAACACTGGTGCATTTATCCATAGTAGCTCACACCCAAGACTCCATTATCGATAATAGCTCAGACCTAAGACTCCATTAACGTGGTGACTTGTTTCTTGCACGGTACTGACAACATTTTGGTGGTCTTGCCGATTGGATTTTGTCATTCTAACAGTGTTTCAGCTATGGAAAGGTTTCTTCCACCTTACCACAGATCGTTCAAGTGCTATCCTGTTACACGATGGTTTTAAATAAGTCCCACTCGCACGTAAAGTTTCTGGTTAAAATCTGGAAGTTTTTGTTTGGTTCATCACTTAATATAAACTAATTAATGTTCAATCCTATTGACAGAGATTCTGCCACAACTATGCTTCAAAGTTCCTCTATCATTATAGGTAAGGAGCTACGGAGCTACTTCCACCGTACCTGTCTTTCTAAATTTGAGGGTTTTCCTTATTTGTATTTTCTAATTCTCTAAAGTTTTTTTTTTTTGGTCTGCGGGTAAGGAGGAGTCCTCACAATTCTTTTGCTTACAGAATTTGTTTTCAAGCACTCCTAACCTACAGGTTGTGCCTTATATTGGTCCAGGTTTTTTCCTTACACCATTTCGAGTCCTCTGCTTCGCGTTGAGAATATCAATGCCCAAAACTACTGGAAGTAGTTTAGGATTCCATATTTGAGGATGATTGAGCATCTATAGTCTAAGGCCTCATTCAAATTATTAGAACAAAGGTTAAAGATGAAATTTACATTTCAAACTAGAATGATTTTGCTAGGTGTTATTATGTTCTCTTTTTGTACTGAACTTATGCAGTTGGATTCTGAATAGATTTGTAAATTTTCCTGTATAGTTAATGGCTATGAACAATTATTCTATGCTCTTATCTAAGTACAATTTTTGCTCTTAATGATATACAAGTTTTCTTTTCACACACTGAGCAAGTAAGTGTTATTATGACTATCGTGTTAGTATGCAATGTGTATAATTTCCATGTTTTGGGTTTTGAGCTTTGCTCTCAATACTTTCGAGGATTCATGTATTATAGTTGCATACGAAGTCTTCTCAAATATTCTGGGTTCTGTTATTATAACGTTTTAGCAGTGAAAAAAAATACTCTCCTATATCTTGCTATGATGCATGTCATTTGTTTTAAATCTGGGTATTTAATAATTTCATCATGCTTAGGTTCTAGCCATTTGTGAATTTCATCATGCTTAGCTTCTAGCCATTTGTTTTCAAAATAATTAGTACACATCATTCATATTTTCTAAACACAATTTAGAATTTTATATTTAATTTCTATATTCGTCAAAAGAACATGATTTTTATTTTCATAACTTACCTATTCATACTTTATGTATAAGTTAAACCACAATGTTATTTGCAATATTTACTATTGCAGCATCCAAGTTTCTTTTCTATATTTATCTACAGACTTGTATATTGAATTTAAATAAGTTTAGCAAATTGAGTTCATTATTTATTTGTTTTCCTTTTGTTTGAATTAACCACAACTCTGTGGAAGATCTCACCACCCAGCCTCGAGTGTGGCAATGACGTCCAAACCCTCCCCCGAGCTCTTCCCCTCTAGATAGTAATTATAAACTTTGTATTCAATTTGGGTATCTTGAAGCGTCAAGACCAACACTCCAGTGTCAAGTCACATACTCTCATATATTCTCTCGAGATCTCTTAGTGGTTTATCTTACCCAACTCAAGGATTTTATGGGATCTTTGACCAAATCTATTACTTTCCTCTCTCAAATTCTCCAGCCCCTTAAGCCTTCCTCAAAATTTTCTTATTATGCATTATTCATAAATTGTTTTGGCCAACTCACCCACAACTATTTGATGTTTTCATTAAACATATGATGATAAAAACACAACAATACTATAAAAATAAAAGTAATAACAAAAACAAAAACAATAAAATAAGTTAATCGTTCATGTAAGGTGGGGTGTCACAATCTGAGAACTCCCCGTAATACCAATTTCAAGAAATGTAATTTCAAAAAAAGATACAAATTTCTTTCTTTCGAGAAATGTAATTTCAAAAACATGCAAATTTCTTCCATCGTATTAAAGGTAGTTCCATGCGAAGTGTTTTCTCCCCAAGAAACTCACCTAGGTTGTATATCAGTGATGCTTGGGAACATTACAAACTCAACACAATGTTGGAAATATGGTGGATGAATGAAACAAATGCTTCATATTCAAGCCAGATAACCACTCCTACTATGCTTAACCCCAGACATGGGTGAACACCCCCAGACTACAAGGCTTTTAACCACCAATTACTCACAATTTTTTAGTGAAAATATGAAGATGGAGAACACTGATCACACCAGCAGATGCACAATACCCTGTGATGGCCAACTGCAACCAGTTAAAAGGTCTGTAAATCTATTTTATAATACGTAGACAGGATGACAACTCTCTGGCATTAAAACAACAAAAACCTGTAAACAAACTCAATGATACATGCTAAGTCCTAACACATAGGTGGGATGACAGCCCCTCTAGTGCTAAACATTAACAGTACATGAAAGAATGCAAAACAAGCATAGCCTGGAATAAGAAGAAGAACTGGAAAGTGAGCAATTAACAACAAAAGAAGCTTGCATTAGCTGAAAATGAAGACCAGATGCTGTAGGTATCACAGTAGTTATAGTCTCCAGGAGTTGAAGCTTACAACTAGATTGCATTAGCTAAAAATTAAGACCAGATGTTGTAGGTATCACAATAGTTACAGTCTCCAGGAGTTGAAGCTTACAACAAAATAACACTCTTCCCCCCATTACATTCTGTCTTTTGGATATATATATATAATTTGTTTACAAAATATCTCTGCTAGGCTATGCGTGGAGGTGTCTTAATGGATCACCAACCACATTTACAGTTAGATATGGGTCCTCTGCTACATTCTGACTATTTTAAATAAACAAAATGGCTCTTTTGCACTTTAGTGTCCTTCGTGAATAGTTGAAATATTATCCTCATAATTTTCCATAATTGCTACTGTTATTGGACTATTCGAGGAACATTTTTCTCGTCCTTGGCTGTATTGTCTTTGAATGCAGGTAGCTGAATTATTAATGTGCACACTGCTGCATTATCACCCCTTCTTTGCGCGCATGAGCCGAGCCGAAAACGTTGAAAAACGCCTTGGAAAGGGACAAAGAACTGAGAAGAAACACTGACCATCAGAGGGTAAAAGGGATGGCCAAGATCTGCTATCGAGAGGCAATGGGAAGGCACAAAGGCGCAACTTGAACATGAGCCATTAGATTAAAGAAATGGACAACGGAGCTCTGATTATAGGGAGATTGGGCGATAGGCAGATGGAGAAATGCGGATCGTCGGATCATGGTCAGGCAAATCCGATGGTGATCGGGCGACAGAGGAAAACCATGGTTAACGGGCGAGGAAATGGTACGATGGTGGGAAGTGGTTTCCCTGCACCACTTTTGTGCTGCGGCAATTTTCGTACAGGGGAAGTGCGATGCAATGAAAATGCGCTAGGTGGACGATGGGACAGGTAAAAAACTGATGCGATTAGAATTTAATGTGCGGGCAAGTCGTAGGATGGGAAAGAGCGACTACCGTCCGATCGCGCGACGGACAATTGAATGGCGGGAGATGCACACAAGGTTTATCGCGCAGGAAAACAGGTCTGACATGGTGGGAAAGGTTGGAAAATGCGATGTGTGGTTGACGGCTGAAATTGTGATCGCAATATCACATCGGCGAAAAACAAATCGGAGGGTGTAACTTTTACACTCATGGGTGCGATTTGCGATTTGCGACTGGATCGCATCGCAGAATCACAATCAGCGAGAGACATAGGGGCGTAACGGATGCCATGGGACTAATGTGCGATAGTGATCAAATCGCATTGCAAGAGGAAGAAAACAGAAATAGCGAGGTTATGAGAGTATAAGGGTCATGAAGAGAAATGATGCAACAAACAACTGCCAACCCTCTGCAACACAAACCAACATTGTTTAATCCTAATTTAATCCCTCAAATGCTGCAAAATGTAGCAGAGCTAACACTGGCTCCTTCTGTGGATGAGACCCTCCCTGCGAGGTCTCAAGAACCTGCAGACCAATGCCTTTCCAGCTGAAAGCAAACTAATCAAAATTCATAGTGTTCCATTGGGCATGGAGTCTGCTTTGCCTACACAAAACTAATAAAAATAAACTATTTACAACCTTTAAGGCCAAAGACCTTAAGCAACATAAACTTTCAAAAAGCACCCATTGACTGGGCCATCAAAAGCTCTCTCTCCTCCCATACTTTTCAGTATGAAGGTGTTGTTCCCTTAAATCTATGAAATGATGAAAGGCCCTGTCTAGAGAGCATCAAATTTCCCATGATTGCCTTTCATTTCCTTTAGTGCATCCCATTTCAGAACCAAATTAACAACCTCAAAATTACTTCTTTTTGCCTTCTTGTCAAAAGCTTCCTCTATCTTTCTCTGATGTGCTGTAGCCTTTTCAATCAACTATTCTCTAATCTGATGTAACTCTGTCAAATCAGTGATTCGTTGTGCCATGTCTTATTTATCATTCTACTCTTCTTGAAGGAATTTTGCCACAGGGAGAGTAAGCTGGATTGGAAATACTACCTCTGTGCCATACACCAGCGTAAATGGAGAATACCATGTGGATCTTTTAATGGTCATTCTATCAGCCCAAAGTGTATATTTGAGCTTGGAATCCCAATTCTTTTTGTTATCCTCCAACAACTTCTTAATTATCCTTATTAAACTTTTCTTAAAGGATTCTGCTAGACCATTTCCTCAAGTGTTGTACAGGTAAATCCCCTCTGCGGACAGAGGCGATCCCACCACTAGCCTAAATGGGGTCTAGAAACAATCAAACAATGCTAACACGCAGGTTCCTAATTGCAAAGTAAGACTAATGATGAGAGCCTACCTTGAATCCAACGCTTATATTCGTAGAAGAGTCGTCACTTCCGTTCTTTCGCTTCAGTTGGTCACAATCGTCATGATCCTCGTGAATAGACACCTGCACATGCAAAGAACAAGACAAATACAAGCATAAAATCCAAGAAATGCAACTATGTATCAGTCAGAAAGGATACAACTCAAACATCATAATAAATACACATGAGTGGAACCATAATGATAGTCGTCTATTATTATTGATAAACAAAAAAGAATACAACCAAGTTCTGACGTCAAATCCTCCTTTGGCTGGGTGATCAGCAACACATGCCTTGCAAAGCTTGTAGGGGATGGGGAACAAGCCTCTCTCTCCTTGATTACTTGGACATGGATCTCCTCCTTAAAGATATAGCCTTATGGGGGTGAACAAGGCCTCTTGTAAGATGAGCTTAGCAATTCTCAGACTTTGGGACTTAGATTTGGAAGCTTGAAAAGTAGAATTACTAACTAGCTTGTCAAAGGGAAAAGAACAAGCTTATATAGAGGTAGGAGGAGTCGATAAGACCATCCACCAAATTCAAGGGATTGTCTTTATCATTAGGAAGCTTCCATGAGAGGTGGAGAACTACTTCCCTCCTTGGGAGATACAAAGCCCAACTGAACTAACTCAAACTGGAAACAGTTCATGGATAGGTTAGAAGGAACCTTCGGAAGTTTGTTTGTTAAAAAATTTACCGAACTGGGTTGGCACTATTACGACTCTGAGACAGAGCGCCAGTTGGTGTGCCCTCTTTGGAGGATTTCCCCCATTGGCGCGAGTGATACACTGTGGAACAACGCCAATGGAAGAAGAGCTATTTTTATGGGTATTTTGCAGAAGGTGTCTTCAGGGCATATGGAGTACATACTCAAGGGGATACAATGCAGGTGTTTTCAGGTTATGTCACTTCTCACAGGTCCCGGAATAGGTCCTCCAATGTACGGGAGAAGGGGTAATAGGGACGGTGACAAAATACTGTGTAACATTTCCAAACATTAATATTGTCTTTGTATGCATCCTGAATTATGCGCCTTCCCCTGTTGTCGTGAGTCATCGCTGCGTATTGATCCACGTCACTGCTCGCTCTGCAAGGTGTGACTCCCATAGCCGACCACTGAGCCACCACGACCACAACCACCATGAGACACAAAGGCAGCTCGACTTGAAATACCAACATTGCTACCACCCTAACTAGAGCCAACGGTTGCCACTGCCACCTGCAAGGGAGACTCCCACCCCCCGGACTATCCAAATTGAGATTCAGATGTGAAGAAGAATGAGAAATAAGAGGTACCAGCCACATTATGGAAGAACTGGAACCACTGAGAAGGGTCAGAGCTAACCAGTAGGTTGCTACACAAAATACAATATCAACCGTAGAGAATCTCCCCAACCATGCCGGTAGGACCAGAAAGAACCAATCAGGATGAACGTAGGGAACCATGATTCCAAACTGGCAGCAAGGAACTAGTCCCACAATTCACTGTCCCCCACCCTTTCTAAGAAGACTACTAACAAAATCACCCTAAGTCTAACATACCCTCTCCAGAAAAATCGCCAAACCTTGTAGAACCCCAAGAAAGAACTATTGAGGACAAAGAGCCAAATTCCATTATCACGCGAAGGAACACCCATCCATCCACAACAGGACCAACAAATGGGTTTCAAAGCCAGAGGTATTAATCCTTTCCCACCTAAGAGAACTATAGACCATACACAAAATAGGAAATTAACCAAGATACATATTGTAGGTTTCAACCCCGTACAGAAATTACCTACATATGAATTCTAAAACACATAAAATAAACAATGCGAGAGCATAACACATAAAACACATATACACAAAGATTTTCCCTTGGATCCCAAAACTGGGACTACCAGATTGATTTTTCATTATTTTCCTTTCAATGTTACAATACATATTTATACATGCCGAAGCATGCAATACCATGGACCAAAAACTATTGTGTCCAAAACCATGTGTGAAAATAATGCACAAAACCATAGGTAGGTCCACCCAACCTAACATAGGGCCAAAAACCAAAATTTTCCGGGGCGCTACCTTGGACCCCATAGAGTGGGGTTACCTACACCCCTAAAACCCCCTGTGACTCCCCCTACTATGAAATTGGCGCAACGAAGGGGGGGATCCGCCCCCTTCTAACCCCCTAGTTAACTACGTGGGCTAGTCGTGGAAAGAATATAATACAACCCAACATTCTCCCACTTGTTGTTTTCTTTCCAGAGGGGGCCACAAGAGAGCTTAGTCATTTATCCAACCCTATAATGCCCATTGTTTCTCTACACCAAGAGAACTTCTCAGAGCTCACAGATTTTGTCAATGCATCTATAGTATTCTTCAAATTGTCCACCTTTACCAACAACACCTTTTTGTCTTCTATCATATCCCTCACGAAGTGATACTGAACATCAACGTGCTTTTTCTTTGAATGATATGCAAGGTTATTTGCCAAAAAAATTTCACTTTGGTGGTGAGCACCAATATTGCAACAATAATGCTGCAACTCCTAAGGCTTCCTACTTTACTTTTATTAACCCGGTAGTTCGTAACAAACTTGGAAGCGACGATGTTGTATACACAAGTACTAATTCGTACTACAGACTGTCACTTGGTCGACTGGTGCAAGATCACTAGGAGCTCAAGCAAACTTCTATGATTTCCAGAAGAAACTTTATGTGTGATGAAAGAAAGGGAAGCTCACTCTACAGAGGCTACTCTATTTGCAGAAAGGAAAAGAAGACTGAAATGTAAAGTAAACCTAGCAAACCTTAATTAACCAACTAACCCTAATTTTGCAGAAAGAGAGATGTAAAACCATAAAATGAATGCCATTACCTACTTAGGAAGTAAACAAAATCTATTCAAGCTATTTCTAGGAGGAAATGAGAAAAAACATCTTTTTGGGTTTTTATGTATTTTATGTGAAATTGTCATGCATGTAATTTTTTTGTTTGTGGATGTGGCAGCGATTAGGTGGTGATGGAGGGTGACTTTGGAGTTTTTAGAGGTGTAGGAAGGTGTGGATGGGTCCTAGGAGGAATCTGGTAACCTTCTGGAGGCTTTACCTACAATCGGACTTCAAAAATTCACCTACAGGAATTTCTATAGGAGGCTGCAGGGGATCTCCAGGAGGTCTCCAGGAGGAGCTACATGAGGATGCTGAGAGCTGTTTTGGAGGTTTTGAAGGCGGGAAAAATGGTTGGATAGGGTAGCTAAAGGATAGAAGGATGTGTTAAGGTGTCTAAGGTCCATCTAGAAGGATTAGGAAAGAGAGAGGCGGTTGGATTTGTTCAAGGAAAGGGAGGAAAGATTATGAGAAAAGTGCAGAAAATTAAGATAGATTTATGAGGGTTTGTGAATGACCTATGGAAAATGTAGCAAAGACAGATGGTGGTGGCTAATTTATTGACTTATTATGAGCATAGATGTACTGCAAGAGAGCTGCAAATCAAACATTGAAACTGAGCAAGCGAAGAAACTAGCTGCACCAAAAAAACATAATTGTATCTCATGTTAACCTAAATTATGATCTAGGAAAATAAAATGCTAAACAATGCTATATGGAAAGGAAATAATGAATGGAGATTTATTGCAGAAACCAAAATGAGCATGAAAAAATAGATCTGAAGCAAAGCATTAACCTTTAAATGAAACTACAACACTAGAAATTGCATGGAGAAGGCAAATTTGTGTTTTTGTGGCAGCAAGTGGGTCTTGACCTCAATTCATGGTCACAAAGGGATAAAAGGAGGTCAAGGCTCTATTGATGGCCCTTTTGTATCTTTCTCTTGTCACTATTTAACCTACTTCAACAAACTAAAATGGAAACAACTACGTAAATCACCAAAAACAAATCTATTCTAACCAAGGAAGAAACTTATCTAACAACAGCTAATTCATAAACCGCAAAAAAATTTATAAATAAAAAACAAGAGGTGTTGGGAAACTTGGGTTGGGCCCTAACCCAAGAGCTTCAGTCCTTTGAGGTAACTCAGTGTTGGCACAGAAAAGATTTCATCTTCATTATCAAAATAATAGTCACATTACATGAAAATGTCCACAAAAGTAAGCTCAAAATGAGCTGAGCAAAAGCTGCAACAAAAATACGAAAATTTGACTAACATCCAACAACCTACTAAGGCCCTAAGCCTCTCTATTTATACAAATAGAGCTCCCAAAATCTCTCCTAAAATCAGGGAGGGTTGGCTCCAAGGACTTGAGATAGGCAGCAATTAACCTTCACTTGCTTGGCTACCTCTTTGATGCATTGATGCACTTGCTTGTGATCCGAGATTTTTGAAGGAGGATTCAGAGTAGGGAGTCATCAATGAGGGGGACACCCCCCTATAAATCCTCTCCCTTGTCTTCCTTGAATATTGGCTACCAAATTCTCATTAAACCTTTGACTTTGTCTCAAAATTGACCAAAAATCTACATGAAGCACACATTAGGCTTCATGGGATAATGACTAACCCAACTCACTTTATTAGCATAAATATAATAAAAAAAATGCAATAAAATAATGAGAATGGTGGATTAAGTTAAGTTAGGAGGCCAAATGAGCCCATTCAATTACCCATTTATGGGGCTCATCATCACCCCCTACTGAATGTGTTGCTCATCCTCTGAGCAACTAGTCTATCTCCTCATCTTTGATGGCCCTGAAGGTCTCCCTGACATCCCATGATTTTGATGTGAGATCCTCTTCCTTATCATGGAATCCTGCATTTCTATCCACCTCTTCCCACTGCTATTGTTCTTCTTCCTCTTTTCCACCTTCCAGTAGGCCTAGTAGCAATGGAGGACTCAATTTGAGGCCAATTCAATTGGCCTTCAAAATCTGCATAGAGTGCTTGTACAGTGGCACTCTCGTTAATGCTTCTTTAATCCTTGTTGGGGAGTGATACTCCTTGATTTGCAGACTATGTGGGAGAGTGTTCCACCTCATACAAGCATGAATATAGTCTTCCCGAAGTAATCTTTCCATGTCTTCAAAATGTGCAATGGCCTGGGCCTTCTCATTGATATACTTAGGGGCACTTTGAGAATTATTTGCAAGCAACTGGTGGACACTGATAAGAGCCATGGGGTCTGTTGGCTCAGCTCGAATCATCAAGGGTTCATTTTTCTCTTTTACCATCAATTTTTTGATTTCTGTTGCCCTTTTCTCCTCATGATTCATCCATGATGCCATGGCCATCAGTTGCAAGTCCCCTGGCCTAGCATTGGGGTCCCATAGTTTCATATCAGTGAGCGCCAAGTCATGCAAATAAAACTCTGCTATCTTTGCCTTGTCTTCTGCTGAACTTTGGTCACATGGGTCTGTAAATTTTTTATAATCTTGGAAAGATATGGTGTCTCTCTGTGCCAAAGTCTTGATTTGAAACTGTAGCCATTGGTCTTTGAGGTATATTCCATATGATTTTGCTGGTGTCCTGCACTATAGCGCCTCCATAGACTTGATGGCCATGCATGCCAATTGTGTCTCCTTTTCTTGCAGTTGTTTCCTTAGCAACTCATTTTCTGTTTCCAAGTGAGATCTTCTGATTGCCTCTCTATGCATTACATCAGTTAACTCCCTATCCATCTCTCTAAGTTGGTTCTCCATGTGGCCAATATCCTCTACCCCCTTAGATTTGGAAATTTGCATCCATCTATGGCTCCCTATTCTTTCTTTCTCCAGCTCAGAAAAAGTGGGACGGCAAATTTATGTGGAATGATTTTCCCCCTTCAAGAAGGTTGTAATAAGAGCCCAAACTAGGTCGGGTTAGGTTCTTGTGTCTCTGCTGTTTCATCCTTCCCCTTGGTCTGCTCTTCTACCCTTTTCTCAAGTTTTTCAGTCTCCTGTAGCTTTGTTAAGGTCTCCTGTAGAGCAGTTTGTGCCTCCTGTAGGACTGTTTTTGAGTCCTGTAGTTTTATTCTTTCCTTCCAAGTGGAAGATCTAGGGCTTCCTCTTTCATAAGTGATGGGGGTTTTGGAGGGAGATTCTTCCCTTTTGACAGTAGGGGAATCTTCAATTATGATAGGTTCTTTTGAGGATGACTGTGGCTTCCTTGTTTTTATTCTTGTGCTTTTTTGAGCCCTGAAATACATTGATGGTTGCCTTTTCCTCTTTTGTTTGGGTTTAACTAGGGTGTTAAGGGCAGCAAGAACAGTTGTTGCCTCCCTTTTTAGTGTCTCAGGAGACAAATCTGTCTTCTTTGTCCCTTTTTCCTCTTCTTTTATCTTCTCTGCCTCTGCTAGCTTTGTTCCCTCTAGCTCTGTTTTTGTTTCCTTCTCATCTTGTTTAGTTTCTTCCTTCTCTGCTTTAGTCTTTCTCTTCTCCGTTTTAGTCTCTTCCTTCTTTGTTTTGGTTTCCTCCTCATTTTCTCCTTTTTTCTCTTCCCCCTCACTTTCAGAAGGAGTGAGTTCATATGTGAGGGCCTTTATATCATCTTCTCCTGTCATATTTTTGAAGATTTCCCAGGCTATGGGGATTTTGAAGGTGTGGAGGGCTTCCTCCACCAATAGTTTAATTAGTCCATGGTGAGCTAATTGATCTGGACCTCTTACCTTCAACTTAATGTTGGAGTCTATAAGGGACTGTAGGAGAAAATAGGGAATGCTGAGTTTTTGAGGTATGGGAGTGTCCATGCCATATCTCAGCTCATGAAGAAGTCTAAAATGGTAGCCATAAACTATGATGTACCTCCCTTCACATGAAATGTACTTGATGATTTGATAACTGACCTCATCCCAACAGTAATGTATGCTTGTTCTTCTAATGCGATTTTTGTCTTTTACAGGATGTTCATCTGGTTGGAAGAAGGATTTCTTGGCAACTTGACCTAGTGGCTGTAGGTTTTAACCCTGTACAGAAATAACCTGCATACGAATTGTAAAACAAAGAAAATAAACAATACGAGAGAATAACACATAAAACACATATACATAGATATTTCCCACTAGATCCCAAAACCGGGACTACCAGCTTGATTTTTCATTATGTTCTTTTCAATGTTACAATACATATTTATACATGCCGAAGCATCCAATACCATGGACCGAAAACCATCG
>APFE030771252.1:182979-259761 GCA_000404065.3 Pinus taeda
GCACGACAGTGGACTTGGCAGTATTTGACATCAAATGATCAGGGGTCATGGTGACAAGGCGATGAGCAGATGAATGGTCAAACAGGATAACCCAAACCCATGGAGGCAAGTGTGAAACAAGATAAGATATCCCCACCCAGACACAAATGCAGGCGAGTTCCATGTTCAAGAGAGACATACTGTCGACACAACGATGATTATGGTTCCTTTATTCCCCCACCATTTCTGGCGAGTACCCCAGTTATTTTTGGATGACAAGCTTGATGGGGATAGCATATGCTTGTGAGGCATCATTTCAACGGAATCTGATGTCATTAAGTTTTAACGAGTCTGACAAGGGAAGAACTCGGCGTCTTTTCATGTTTAGAGAGTTTGAAAAGACAACGGAAAAGTAAACTCCAGGGGTGTCCTTTTTCGTAAAGTTGTGTCTCTCGAGCCCGAAAAAGTATAAAACAATGCTCGAAAGAACTGCTTGATCATTACGACTGAGGAGTACTTTTCATAAGTAGTGATTCCGATCTGAAAAAGTAAAAAAGCAATCAAAACCACGTCGCTTCGTGACCGTTAACGAACTGGAAGCGACAAGGGTCCAACAATATTTTTGTTTTTAAACGGTCGGAAAAGGGTTTAAAGACGACCACCTCTCATTTCCATGTAACGAGTCGAGAGGACCAACTCGGCATTCTTTTCACGTCTAGAGAGTCAGAAAAGAGAAAAAGATAACTCCATTTTTATTCTCTTTAACGAGTCAAAAAGGGAAAAAATACTCGACAATCTTTTCATATTTTACGAGTCAGAAAAGAGATTAAAGGTGACTCATCCTAGAGGAACGAGTGGTATAAAGGGTAGAAACTGGTTCCGACAATGGTGGAACTACTCAAAACATGTAATGGTCAAGAGGCTGCTAACAAAACCACTCTTAACTGCGGTCCCTTAGGAAAGGAAAACAAGCAAGTGAAAGCATATGATCGGCCAAAGAGATAGTGGCGATGGGATGAAAACAACCAAGTCTCATCTAACAAAATTTGGCGGATAAAGACAGCAATCACGAGATGTAAAATGGGTATGAGTTCATTTTTACACAAGCTTGAACCATGGAGGACTCTACTTGGATTCGATTTCATGTTTACACAAGCTTGAAACGAAAAACTATGCTTGTTATAAGTTCGCATGCCCCCAGCATAGTGACGCAAAATGAGGGGCATGCCCCCCAAGCTTCATTGCATTCAACAAAGTGGATGGAATGAAGGTTCACTTTCGAGATCTTTGAAAGACTCGACTTGTATTTTACGAGATCTTAATCAAAAGACTTAATCTGGAAAGGGAGTTGCATTTTTTAATGAGGTTGACACAGTAAATGAACTATCCTCATAACCCTTGTCTCATTTTTTAACGAGCTTGACACAAGATCAGGAACTATGCTCAAAAATCCATGATTCATTTTTTAACGAGCTTGACTCAAGACAAGGAACTATGCTCCGACTAGACCTAGTTTCATTTTTTAAGGAGCTTGACATAGGAAAGTGAACTATGCTCCGAACGAACTTCATCATGATGGACAAGAAGTCGTTGCTTCCAAGAGTGCCACTCCCGATGGAAGGATCACATCTTGGAAGTTAGGACCCAATGCCCCCAGGACACTATGCATGACGGCAGCATCACTGGATACAGGCACGGGATAAGTAGCCACGTAGTTGACCTGTGGCGGGGCAGATACAACCGGTGGATAAAAACCAGGAGGGGATGACAACTGCGCAGGAGGCACCGGGGGACTAAAGAATGATAATTGATCTATAGCCACGATCCTTCCGTTGTATGGAAAGCAAACCGCATGGAAAAGTGAAGAGACAAGGGCCCCCATGGCATAAACATAGTCACGACCAAGGAGAAGACTGAAATCTAAAGCACCTTTGGTAACCAATACGTCTATATAGATGGTTTTGCCTCCCAAAGTAATAGGGAATTGTGGGAGGATCCCCAATGGTTGACTGGTTCCTCTGTCAAACGCCATCAGATTCTCCGCGACCAGCACAAGCTGTGGGGAGCCCAAAGCTTGCCAAGTAGTGGAAGGCATAAGACTGACATATGCACCCTCATCCAAGACAGTGCTAGGTACTGCCTTATCATAGGCATGTACTGTAATCTATAAAGGCACATGGGATGGAAGGCGAAAAGCGATCAAATGACTCCAGTCGAAGGAAATGACTGAACTACTCAGTGGGGGAATAATATGATTGTCCCCCTGCTCTATAGGAACTGAAGAAGGACTCTCGAAATCAGCTGGGATATGAGAGTCATTTTTGGACTCAGGAGAATCTGATGAGACGAGAAGAACATGAGAATGACGCTCCTCCGAAACAGAGTGATCGACGGGTGGTGAACCCGAGGCGACGCTCTTTTCGACCGATGGTTGGTCTGGAACAGGCTTAGTATAGCCAGGTTCAGAAAGAGGAGGATGGACAAGAGAAGAATCTAAGTCAATCTCTTTGTCGACAGGGGGAGGATCTAAAGAGAGCCTCTGATAACCAACGGGGAGTTGGGGTGAAGAAGCTGTGAGACTTTCCAAGACAGCAGAAGCTTTATCCATGAGCAGACAAAGGTGAATGAGATGATTGCCTTCACATAGCCTACAGGGGAATTGAATCTTCCCTTCCTTCTTACCATTTCCAGTTGGCAGGGTAACATCGCCATGAGCTTCAGAGGACAATGAGGGGCAGGCCGGATCATGAGACCATACTTCTAAGACCTTAGGAAGGCCAGGACAATCCCGGAGAAGATGGTCTCCCTTGCATAATCTACAAGGAAACTTAACCTTCCGCGGAGGAGCAGAAGGAGTTTCGAACTGAGATGTACTCAGAGGAGTAGCTACACTTTTAACCTCTCGCTTAGGAGACTTCTTCTTCTTAGTCTTCTTCTTCTTCTTCTTAGCCACCTGGTTACTTGAATCCAGACTTTCACCAGGCGAAGTAGAAGATGAGGATGTATAAACAGGCGAAGAAGGGGAGAGGTCCACCTTGGAATCAACATGATGTTGTTCGGGTGGAGGAAATGATTGACCAGTCATTGAGACACTAGGGATCACAGAGGTTGAGAACAACCAAACAGGCAACCCGACAGTTAACCCAGTAAGGGACAATGTTGCCATGTAAGGAGCACCAACATTCCCAAAAGGAGGAAAATGACCAGGATTCCCTTCAGAGGGGATTCCTGGGTTGGTGAACTCTGGAAAAGTTGCCATCAAAACTGAAAATCACACACGGGACTGAAAAAAGTCACGACACACAATCAAATGACCAAAAAATAGACTCTAACAAGCCGTGTGATCACAGGCGAATAAATTTTAAGACACAAGGACATAACTTGACCTTTTCATCTTTAAAGAGTCAAGAAAAGGAAAAAAAGATGACTCTAGTCGCCTTCGAATGTTTAATGCTCAGACGAGCCTTTTCTTTTAGGGAGTCCAAAAAGGATCAAAAAGTGACTACTCTAGAGAAACTAGGCAAGGGGTTTACCGGATAATCTGTAAAACCGCATATACAACTTAGCAATCATATGAAAGCCAAGGACTTTCCATATGGCAGTCAATCTTCCCGAATGCTGTGTTCAGTGCGTTACGGGCTGTAAGGCGGCAGACACAGCTTCCTATGGATCAAGGATGCTAACCTAGTGGAGTCTTCCCATATATACACGATGGTACGTGGGAGCACAAATCCGTACTAGACCACAGTTGAGTCACACAAGGAGGAATCACCCAACCTTAATGTGAGAACAAAAGTGATTAGGTTTAACGACGCCAGAGCACGTCTCTAGACTAGACCTCTAGAATGTGAGCGTTATGTTCCAATGCATTTTTAAGCTCATTCGATTTATTTTAAAGTTGATCTTGAGTTAAGTTTCAATTTTCAGGTCTTACCGTATGTAATCTCTCAAAATTCCTTAAATACAATCTATATGCCAAAACATGTCATTTCATTCGATGAATGCTAATTAAGAGAGAGTTCAAAAGCTTTCACGCAAATGAAACGATCACAAAACAAAAAAGAACTTCCCTAATGCACCTAATGTGAATTAACAAACTTTTCTTTAAGATCACTAATCACTAATCGAAATAAAAAGTTCTAATTCTCATTAACTAGTTCAAAGCAAAAGAGATTTTTCTTTTTGACGATGGCAAAATGCACTAAATGACTTTGAGAAATGACAACAAAAAAATTCTACTCAATACAAGCACATTCAGTTCCCTAAATCACAAATCAAACCTCCAAAGAACAAGAAAAGTCCCAAAGACACCAATGAGCCGTGTAATCTAGGCTCAAAGCGAGACGAAGTGGAATTCAAGTGGAGACGAAGAAAATCACTTAAACAACGCAACGAAATGATTCACAACTACCAAACAAGTGTAAGGGAGCAAACAAGAGAGTCGACTGGACAACAAAAGATCAAAACACCTTAGGAAGGCTCGATTCACAAGGCCACTAGATGCCCTAGGGTTAGAAATGCGAAATCGATAGAAAAAAGAAAACACCCGAAGGGTAGCGATCGAAACCAGTCAAATCACACTCCAACACACCCAAGTAGTGTAATAAAGGTATTTAGGACAAAACCACAGCTCAAAAAGTTGAAAACTAAGCAAACTTCAAAAGTTTATAGGTCTGGCGCGACTGTCAGGCTGCAACAAGCGCCTTTCAGGGATTGGCGCAGGTTGTAAGTGTGTAACATGCGCCAACTAGCGTCACTGTCACGCTATAAACAAGCGCCAGTCGAGTTTGCTATGGAAAAATAAAAAACAAAAGAGCCAAGGCTAAACCAGTAATGCCTAAGTACTCTCAAGAGGCAAAACAACACAGGTATCCAACCCAAAAAACTAAACAAGGGGGAGAAACCAAGGAAACAACCAAGGAACAAGGCTAGTTCCAAGTCGTTCAGTTTGCAAACCAAACCGGAGATGGACTGAAGTAGCGTTGATATACTTCGCTAATGCAAAGCAATAGCGTTTCGAAGGCTATCTGGCTAGACTTCAGAGACCGTCTAAAGTTTATAAATCAAACAACAAGACAAGGTAAACAAACAAGGCAAAATCCAACTCCCCAGTGGAGTCGCCAAATTGTTGTATAGGTAAATCCCCTCTACAGACAGAGGCGATCCCACTAGCCTAAATGGGGTCTAGCAACAGTCAAACAACGCTAACACGCAGGTTCCTAATTGAAAAGTAAGGCTAATGATGAGAGCCTACCTCGAATCCAACGCTTATATTCATAGAAGAGTCGTCGCTTCCATTCTTTCGCTTCAGCTGGTCACAATCGTCACGATCCTCGTGAATAGACACCTGCACATGCAAAGAACAAGACAAATGCAAGCATAAAATCCAAGAAATGCAACTATGTATCAGTCAGAAAGGATACAACTCAAACATCATAATAAAGACACATGAGTGGAACCATAATGATAGTCATCTATTATTATTGATAAATAAAAGAGAATACAACCAAGTTCTGACGTCAAATCCTCCTTTGGCCGGGTGATCAGCAACACATGCCTTGCAAAGCTTGTAGGGGATGGGGACACGCCTCTCTCTCCTTGATTACTTGGACATGGATCTCCTCCTTAAAGATTTAGCCTCATAGGGATGAACAAGGCCTCTTGCGAGATGAGCTTAGCAATTCTCAGACTTTGGGACTTAGATTTGGAAGCTTGAAAAGTAGAATTACTAACTAGCTTGTCAAGGGGAAAGGAACAAGCTTATATAGAGGTAGGAGGAGTAGATAAGACCATCCACTTGATTCATGGGATTGTCCTTATCATTAGGAAGCTTCCATGAGAGGTGGAGAACTACTTCCCTCCTTGGGAGATACGAATCCCAACTGAACTAACTCAAACTGGAATCAGTTCAGGGATAAGGTAGAAGGAACCTTCGAAAGTTTGTTTGTTAAAAACTTTACCCAACTGGGTTGGCGCTAGTGCGACTATGAGACAGAGCACCAACTGGCGCACCCTCTTTGGAGGATTTCCCCCATTGGCGCGAGTGATACACTGTGGAACAACGCCAATGGAGAAAGGGCTATAGTTTTAGGTATTTTGGAGAAGGTGTCTTCAAGGCATATGAAGTACATACTTTAAAGGATACAATGCAAGTGTTTTCAAGTTATGTCACTTTTCACAGGTCCCGGAATAGGCCCTCCAATATACGGGAGAAGGGGTAACAAGGACGGTGACAAAATACTGTGTAACATCAAGGATAATATGAGGTGGAATTTGATGCCCATTGAATCACACATTTCCACCAACTCTTTGGCCGTGAAGGCTGCTGAATTATCTGTGACTAACTTATGTGGATAACCAAATCTGCTGAAGATATTCTCTGTCAAAAATTTCATGACCACATTATGATCAACCTTCCGTGTAGGTATTACTTCAATCCACTTAGTGAAATAATCAGTGGCTACTAATATCCATCTATGTTGGCCACTGGAATGTGGATTGATTTCTCCAATAAAATCCAAACCCCACTACTGAAAAGGTCCTTTGGCCTGAATTGGTTTTAGGGGCAGGGATTTTAGCTACTGTTTTCCTTCAAATCTTTGGCACCTTTCACAAGATTTAACAAAAACAACTACATCAGAAAATAAAGTGGGCCAATGGTACCCAGCCCTGAGCATTTTATGAGCTGTGGTTTTCCAATAATGGTGCCCTCCACACATGCTATTATGAAACTGCTACATAACTTATTTTGACTTTTCTTTGTCCAAACACCTTAAAAGTATTCCAGATGAATCCCTCCAGTAGAGCAGATTTTCATTGATACAATATTTTGCTGCCCTAAGCTTTAAAGTTCTAGCTTGACTTTGAGTAAATCCTGAAGGGATTTCTAGCTTCAGCAAGAAATTAATTATTTCAACATACCAATTACATGAAGCTAAATTCTCGGCCACTAATTGCTTCCTTTGTGGTTCAGTTGTTTCCTCCTTTTTTGCATGACCATTTTCTGCATTTGCATATAGGAAATCAATATCTAAAGACCTGCAATTTTCTTCAGCTAATAATTTGGCAAGCTCCTGACCTCTGACTAGCTTTGTGGGCTTCAATTCTATATTAAACTCAATCAGTTTTGCAATCCATTTTTCCCTTCTTTCGTCAGTATTAGGTTGTGTTAGGACATCTTTTATTGCAGCAAAGGGTACATATGCAATTATTTTTGAATGCAGAATATAAACTCTAAAAGCCTTCAAGGATTTGATAAGAGAATATGCTTGTTTTTCTATAATATCATACCTTAGTTCATCATCTCTCAAGTTCTTGTTGAAAAACGCCACTGGATGTTCCAAACCTTCCTCATCTTGCTGCAACGAAACAACTGCAATGGTGTCTTTAGAGGCAAAAGAAAATATATGGAACTCCTTGCTGTAGTCAGGACTGATCAAAGTGGGAGCTTCCATAATCGCTTTTCTGATAGACTCAAATGATTTTCTTGTTGTTTCAGCCCATCTTACCTCTGACCCTTTCTTCAATATGGAGGTAACATGCTTTACTAGTTCTGCAAAATTTGGAATAAACCTCCTTACAAAATTTATTTTGCCCAGAAAAGATTGAACATCCTTCTTTGATCTAGGGACAATTAAAGCCTGAATTGCTTTGACTCTTTTTGGGTCAATTTGAACACCTGTAGCAGACACAACATGTCCTAACAACTTGCCTTCATTTAAAGCAAATTGATATTTTTTGGGATTGACTAAAATTCCAAACCTTCGGCACTTTAGAAACACTTTTTTCAAATGTTGCAAATGATTTTGATGGCTGCTGGAGTAAACTGTTATATCATCAAGGTAGATAAGCACAAATTTGTCCTTCTCTCCCACAAATGCTATATCCATAGCTCTCTGAAAGGTGGATCCATCATTCATCAATCCAAATGGCATTTTGGCATACATAAAAGTGCCCCAAGGAGTGGTGAATGCAGTCTTCTCTTGGTCATCTGGGTGCACAACAATCTGATTAAAGCCTGAAAATCCATTTATGAAAGACATTACTTTGGCTCTTGAGACCTTTTGTAGCAAATGATCCATCTTTGGTAAGGGATAATTATCTTTCTTTGAACATTTATTTATATTTCTGAAATCAACACACAGTCTGATTTCTCCACTCTTCTTCCTCACCACCACTAGATTAGCCACCCATTTTGAATATCTGAGAGGTACTATAATTTTGGCAGCCAACAATTTTTTAATTTCTTTTTCAATTAAAGGAAGAAGCATAGGATTTATTGGTCTCATCTTCTGTTTAAAAGGAATAGTGTCTTTTCCAGAGGGATTTTATGCTGAATTATGCTCTTATCATATGTTTTTAGGTCACTATACTCCCAGGAAAACACATCAGCAAATTGCCTTATTAAATTGCAGTATTTAGCACTTTGTTCAGCAGATAAATGAGTGGACAAATTTACATTTTTAGGCTGACCTGGACTTCCTATATCATGCTTACAGACTGCAGATTGGTCTTCTTTTTGAGCAGCCTTGTATGGCACAACATTCTAGTCAAACAATCTTTCAAGAGGAATTAGACCCTTAGGAATATGGTTACTAAGAAGCTGGACAATGCTATTTTTATCAATCTTATTTCTAAGCTGGGATTGGGGGTTTTCTAACAAGGCTTCATTTTCTTGGTCAATTTGTAAATTAGAGAACTCATCAATGACTTGAAGGAACTTATTTAACTCATCATCATCATTAAAAAATTTCCAATGGTGGACATTGTTAGGCAAGGATGGTCTGTACTTCATTTGCATTTCATAAACTAGTCTGGGAGGCATAAATAGACTAGCAGAAATAGCAAGGGAATCAACAAGCTGATTTTGGGCTCTAGGAATGTATGAAATACATAAACTATCAAAGAAATCTTTGAGTCTCCATACCTCATCTCTGTACGCTTTTAGCCTTGGGTGCTTCGCCTGAAATGTTTTATTTACTTGCTGGATGATCATGTGAGCATCTTCAAACACCTTTATGTTCTTGATTCCTCTGTCTTTAGCTGCATTCAGGCCCAATATGGGAGCCTCATACTCTGCTATATTGTTTGTGACTTGGAATGCCAACTTGAAAGACAGCTGAATGCTTTCTTGTCGTGGAGATACTAGCACCACTCCTGCTCCTGCAGTCTCCCTGGAACATGCTCCATCAAATAACATCTCCCAAACCTGACTTCCTTGCTCTTCCTCGGCCTGAACTGTTGGTTTCCTTAGCTATATCTTGGCCTTCTAAGATTCTTCCATTTGGAGTAGACATGCTCCAAAATCAGTGTCCACTGCATATATTGGATGATTTGTAGGATTCTTCTCATCACTAATGATATATGCCAGTTGTGCCTCTCTGCATAATCTCCTGCTTTCTCCTCCAAAGACTGGGACAATGGCATAAGATAAATCATTATGTAATGTCCCACCTAGTCTCTTAATCCATCCTCTTGACAGCAACATGCCAAACTTAGGAGGGACATCTGCTACCACAATATCCATCATTATACTCTTCATGTGCAGCTGAGTTAGGGTAATGGCCAGATCTTTAATCAATCCAAGACATTTTACTTTCCTTGAATCGAAAGAGAATAAATCATGATAGGGTCTAGTGATATCGAGGCCTAACTCTTCCATGACCGCTTTGGGCATTAAATTGTGGTTGGCCCCTGTGTCTAGCAGGCAATTGTGGAGGATTTTATCATGAATGGTCAATGAGACATAAAAATACGGAGAATTGTTATCAGCAGGTTCAATAATGGGGCTAAGCACAATGGCAGGTTTTTCATCTTGCAAACTGATAGATTCAGTGGAGACTTGTTTGGTTTCTAGCTCAAGAGCTTCAAGGATAGGCTTTCTAAACATTTTGCTCTTTAAAAGTTCCAATAGAGACACAGATATTTTCAACTTCTAAACTTCTGCCTCAAGACTGAAAGGGAAAGGGAACTTATTAGGACCTCTTACCTCTTGAACTAATGCTTTAAGGATGACTGGATTAGCTGCTGGTCTTCTTTGCTTGCTATTCTGTGGTTTTGTTTGGACAGCAGTTCTTTGGATAGGGTTCTCCTTGACATTCTTTGCATTTGACCTCAGGTTATATCTTTGTTGTTCGCCAGCCTGCAGAACAACTTCTATGTCCCACAGCTTTTGTTGTTCTTGCAACAAAGAATCTTCATATTCGTTCAATGTCAAGAAGGCAGCACTGCCTTTATCTTCCATGCAATGTATTTCATCCTCATCTTCAATCTGTTCCTCCTCCATGACTACATTTTGAAAAGGGGCTTTAACATTCTGTTCTTCTTTTGGTTCTTTACCCCTCTGTATGATTTGTAATTGCTCATTTGCTCTTTTGTATGGATTTGAGTTTCTGGGAGCAAATGTGTTCTGCTGCCTTGTTTTCCCTGAGTTCTGCTCAATCTTCAGCTTAGAAATTTCAGTAGCCAATGACTCTATCATCTTAGCCATTTTATCTAATTTAGGCTTTGAAGACGAGGTAGAGGAAGAAGAAGCCTCGCTTCTCTGTCTCCTTCTGCCAGAGTGACTTTTAAGTTTTTCTGCAACCATAATATTAGATTCCACCTCTAGTGCTGCATCTTGCATGTCTGCTAGAGTGGCACATCTTCTTTCTCTTAGAAACAGGCAAAAATTAGAGTCAAAAGCATTGGCATATGTAAGTTTAGCTAATGTAGGAGTTGGTTTTACCTCAGCTGGTATTTTACTATACATTCTGTTAAATCTTTTATTAAAATTAGGCAATGATCCCCCATTCTCTCTCTTCAGGTTACCAAACTCAGTACGGTAATACAACAAGTTCTTATCTCCCCATTGCTTCAAAAATGCATCATCTAAAGCTTCAATATTAACAATGGATCTAGGGGTCAATTCTCTGAACCATTTTCTAGCCTCACCATTAAGGCTCTGGACAAAAACTCTCATCCACACATCATTTTCACTAATATCCAAATTATCAGCATAACTATAAAAAGCTTCAAGGTGTTCTTCTACTGTTACTCCCTCTGTGCCAGTCAATTTAGGCATATATTTTTGATATTCTCCCACATGCATAGGATTTAGAGGGATAGGAAAGACTAGAGGTCCATATCTAGCAGCTACAATTCTCTCAATTCTAGTAGGTGCTTGCTGTCCAACCATGATTGGAATATGTGGAAGACTACTGGCAGACTGAATAGTATGAAACGATGAGATGGATGGCAAAGATACAGGGATATTATGGATAGTATGGGATGAAATCTTTGGACTGAGATCCAAAGGGTAACTAACTATACAAGGAGCTGTTTGAATCTCTACAGGCGATTCTTGACTAGTAATACAAGGTTCTAAATCTTCAAACTGACTATTCTCAACTATGACCTCCTCTTGCAGAGATATATAAGATTTCTTAGGCTTACCTGATCCTGATGCCCCTTTCTGTGAAGATTTCTTCGATTTGACAGTCGTCTCAGGTTCAGGCACTAGTTCAGCTGGTAGCTTCTGAGGATTTCTTCGAGTGTGTCTCACAAACTGAGCCAGATCTTCAAAGTGGAGTGGCCAAAGGTTGGTCTTCCACCAATGGAGTCGCTAGACAGATGATTACAACCAAAAGTTGTGTTCAAAATTTTCCTGTCATCAAAGCTTGAAGCTGATGTCGTTTTCCTAGGGAAGCTGAGCTTTGATTTCCTCATCCCAGCAACGGTGCCAATTAATGTTTTCTCCCCAAGAAACTCACCTAGGTTGCATATTAGTGATGCTCGGGAACATTACAAACTCAACACAATGTTGGAAATATGGTGGATGAATGAAACAAATGCTGCATATTCAAGCCAGATAACCACTCCTACTATGCTTAACCCCAGACATGGGTGAACACACCCAAACTACAAGGCTTTTAACCACCAATTACTCATAGTTTTTAAGAGAAAATATGAAGATGGAGAAGACTAATCACACTAGCAGATGCACAGTACCATGTGATGGCCAACTGCAACCAGTTAAAAGGTCTGTAAATCTGTTTTCTAATACGCAGACAGGATGACAGCTCTCTGGCATTAAAACAACAAAAACCTGTAAACAAATTCAATGATACATGCTAAGTCCTAACACAGAGGTGGGATGAAAACCCCTCTAGTGCTAAACATTAACAGTACATGAATGAATGCAAAACAGACACAGCCTGGAATAAGAAGAAGAAGAAGTGGAAAGTGAGCAATTAACAACAAAAGAAGCTTGCATTAGTTGAAAATGAAGACCAGGCGCTGCAAGTATCACATTAGTTATAGTCTCCAGGAGTTGAAGCTTACAAAAAAATTAACACTCATCCCCCCATTACATTCTGTATTCTGGATATAGATAATTTGTTTACAAAATATCTTTGCTAGGTTATGCGTGGAGGTGTCTTAATGGATCACCAACCACATTTACAGTTAGATATGGGTCCTCTGTTACATTCTGACTGTTTTAAATAAACAAAATGGCTCTTTTTCACTTCATTGCCTTTCCTGAACAGTTGAAATATTATCCTCATTATTTCCATAACTGCTATTGTTATTGGATTGTTTGAGGAACATTTTTCTCGTCCTTGTCCGTATTGTCTTTGAATGCAGGTAGCTGAAGAATTAATGTGCACACTACTGCATTATCACCCCTTCTTTGCGCGCATGAGCTGAGCCGAAAATGTTGAAAAACGCCTTGGAAAGGGACGAAGAATCGAGAAGAAACACTAACCATTGGAGGGTAAAAGGAATAGCCAAGATCTGCTATCGAGAGGCAATGGGAAAGCACAAAGGTGCAACTTGAACATGAGCTGTTAGATTAAAGAAATGGACGGTGGAGATTTGATTATAGGGAGATCGGGCGATAGGCAGATGGAGAAATGCGGGCTGTCGGATCACGGTCGGGCAAATCCGACGGTGATCAGGCGATAGAGGAAAACAATGGTTGACGGGCGGAGAAATGGTACGATGGTGGGAAGTGGTTTCCCCGCACCATTTTTGTGCTGCGGTAGTTTTCGTATAGAGGAAGCGTGATGCAATGAAAATGCGACAGGTGGACGATGGGATAGGCAGAAAACCGCTGCGATCGGAAGTTAATATGCGGGCAAGTCATAGGATGTGAAAGAGCGACTACCGTCCGATCGTGCGACAGACGGTTGAATGGCGGGGGATGCACACAAGGTTTATCGCGCGGGAAAATAGGTCCGACGTGGTGGGAAAGGTTGGAAAATGCGATGTGTGGCTGACGGCTGAAATTGCGATCGCAATATCGCATCGGCGAAAAACAAATGGGAGGGTGTAGCTTTTACACTCATAGGTGCGATTTGCAATTTGCGACCGGATTGCATCGCAGAATCACAATCAGTGGGAGACATAGGGGCGTAACGGATGCCGCGGGACTAAAGTGTGATAGCGATCAAATCGCATCGCAAGGGGAAGAAAACAGAAATAATAGGGTTATGAGAGTATAAGGTTCATGAAGGGAAATGATGCAACAAACAACTGCCAACCCTTTGCAACACAAGCCAGCATTGTTTAATCGTGATTTAATCCCTCAAATGCTACAAACTGTAGCAGAGCTAACACAAAGATCAAAGCATAAAAAAAAATAATAAACAACATCATGACTTCTATCGATGTTAAGACATTTACTACCATAGTATCTTTAAAAAAATTGTAAAAAGCGAATTCTATTCTACTTAGTTTACAATAGATAATGGTAAATGTTATGGGAATTTAGAAATTTTATAAGAAACAATGAAGTTAAATTTTAAATTTGGAACTTTTGATTTTACAAAGCAGGAAAGTCGATATGAAAGTTTGATAGCCAAAATGTACAATCTATTTACCTTCTGAGAGAAAATACATATTTTCAATTTGAGATGCATAATTTTTATGTTGAAAAATTATCAAGTGTTCCTGAATGTGTTGTTCCAATAAGAAAGAAGGTTTCTCTTCACCTTTACAAGTTATATTTATTGGATGGAATTGTCAATGTTGGGTGAATATAATTATTTTCTCTCCCTCGTATCTGCAAATATTATGGGTTTAAACCTAAACATAAACATAAGGTTATATATAATTAAAAGGTTAATCAGAAATATAGGAGACAGACAAATAAAGCTACATGAAAGTACCCATTATTGTATTCCTAGAGCAACTAGCCATGATGACGAGAGATTGTATGGAGAACGATCTTTCATTCATTGATTTCTGGTTGGTTGTATTTCCCACAGCTTTCATATTCCTGGAATGCTTCAGCCATGAAATTGATCTAGGTGCCCAAACTTGCCATGGAGCCGCCATCATAAAATATAGGAATGGTGGCGGCCAACTCATTGCGTGTCCCAAGATCATGACCTGCTAAAAATAATATTACAAATTTCCTGCCAAAAATACAATATTAGAGGATTATTACCTACAAAATTAATTACCTATTAAATTAATTAGTATTTCTCTAAAAATATTTAACAGGTTGGATCCTAATTATTTTGTTGAATTGGTAAGCTATATCTCTATCATTGATGAGTGATGACATGATTATAGGATTGGTATTTAATATTTATGAGTGATGACATGATTATAGGATTGGTATTTAATATTTAATTACTATTATAGCAAAATGAATTTGTCTTTCACCCACTTAATATATAATTTATATATCTGCAATATTATAATTGATATTTAATGATAACAAAATATGTAATGAATACTTGAGAATAATCTATATATATTTTTTTATAAATTTAGTCGAGTTTTGATTGATTCCGATATATATGTATTAATGATTTTATTTTATATGATAAAATTTATTAAATTTGATGAAATTTTTTGGCTGGTATATTGTTGATTAAGTTTAGATGTGAGTTTATAAAAAATGAATCTCTTTAACATTACAAAATATTAAAGATTTAAAATTGGGATTTAAAATTGGGATGAATACAACCATCTTAAGTTTACATGTAATGTATGATATCTTTTTATTTGTAGGATAAGGAGATTTAAACACCTCTCAACACTTTTTTGGATTTGATCTTTTATCCCTAAACAAAATTAATTACCTATTAAATTAATTAGTATTTCTCTAAAAATATTTAACAGGTTGGATCCTAATTATTTTGTTGAATTGATAAGCTATATCTCTATCATTGATGAGTGATGACATGATTATAGGGTTGGTATTTAATATTTAATTACTATTATAGCAAAATGAATTTGTCTTTCACCCACTTAATATATAATTTATATATCTCCAGTATTATAATTGATATTTAATGATAACAAAATATATAATTAATACTTGATAATAATCCATATATTTTTTATAAATTTAGTCAAGTTTTGATTTGAATCCCATAAATATGTATTAATGATTTTATTTTATTAGGCCTTAAGGTGTTTCTCTATGAAAAAAATTCCCTCTAATGCCACTTGTCTCTTTGTATACCTTTGATTTAGGTATTAGACGATCAAAATCACCTGTACCATCAGATTAAAATCATTGACAATTTGATATTATTCAGTTAAATTATCTAAAGAGATTTTCTTAGAGCTTCCATAATTGGAAGTTCCTATAACCCAAATTTCCTCAAAATCCAGAGACTGAGGGCAAAGCTTCTGCATGTTCTTTCGAGCTAGGCATTGCTAGTGCTCTGACTGTTTGACAAAGACGACCTTCGTGGGAGGCTGGAAAAGGCTTTCTTGCAGCGGTCTTGACTGGGTCTCTTATGCAAATGAGGGTTTTACTTTTCCTTGCCAGCGGTCCTGCCGGGAAGCAAGGGAAAGTTCAGCTAATGAAGGCAACGCTTCTGCATGTTCTTTCGAGCTAGGCATTGCTGGTGCTATGACTGTTTGACAAAGATGGCCTTCGTGGGAGCCTAGAAAAGGCTTTCTTGTAGCAATCTTTACTCGGTTTCTTCTGCAAATGAGGGTTTTCCTCTTCCTTGACCTTGGTCCGCCTCGGAAGCAAGGGAAAGTTAAGCTAACGAAAGAAACACTTCTGCATGTTCTTTCGAGCTAGGTATTTCTGGTGCTCTGACTATGACAAAGATGGCCTTCGTGGGAGCCTGGAAAAGGTTTTCTTGCAGCGGTCTTGACTGGGTCTCTTTTGCAAATGAGGGTTTTCTCTTACTCGCTCACGGTCCTCCCCGAAAGGAAGGGGAAGTTCAGCTAATGTGGCACCTTTTGAAGCAGAGGAGGAGCCATCGCGCACGACGTCTGGAGTGGTCATACCAATCCTCGGCCTCTCCCTTGGCTTACAAGAGTGAGACCTTGCTCACCTAATGTCTTGGAAATGTCCCTCCGTGTCGTCGTTTGGCCATTTGGCGGGGCCGTTTGGCTATGCTAGGGCTCTTCTTCATTATCATCTTCATCTTCCTCTTGCGGTTTCTTTCTTGATGCCTCTTATGAAACCCATTTTTTTTTCTTGCTAGCATGTGAGTGAAGGGTTCTCAACAAGAAAACTTGAACTATTGAGGCTTGACATATTCTCTAAATTTTGTTCTAGTGAATCATGTTGGTTTTCAAATTCACAGGGCAGATTCAAAAACACGAAGTGCTTGACTTATTCTCTCAAATGAATCATATTGGTTTTCCAATTCATAGGGCAGATTCAAAAACACGAAGTGTGATTGCAGTGCAAAATTATAACCCAGGTAAAATAGAAATCCCGTTATTTTCGTAAAAATACATTTTTCAAATCAATACTAGCAATATAAATTAATCTATGTAACTGTGCCGAAATATTGAAAGGAAACCAACTCTAGATACTTGTTCATTAGTACTTCAAAAAAATTGGTAAATACGTTTTTCACTGTGTATATATATGGAATTTAAAATACATTTTTCAAATCAATACTAGTAATAATTATAAATTAATTTATCTAGAGGTGTCGAAATATTGAAAGGAAACTTGTTAGGTCGATAGGCTTTCCTACTTATGAATCAATAATCGTCTACACTTTTACCTTGCTTCGTTCAATCAGGTGAGACACTTTCAACCATTAATTTGAAGTGTGCTGCCGATTTTACAGCCAGTTGTTATGAATTTTTTGTCTACCCATTTAACGTGCTGGATCAAGTGTGACTTTCAACAGTTGATCTGAAGTGTGGTTTCTGCTGCCGATTTTACAGCGAATTGTTAAGCATTACCGAGTTTACAGGCAGAGTTTGAATTTTTCTAATTTAATTTCACAGCTGTATAAGGGGTGGCGCATCGCATCTGGCAAGCATGCACCGCACTTTCACCGCTTTTTTCCAATATCTGTTGAGTTTCCTTCTTTTCACCTCCGAGGGTTTTCTTCGGACAATTCCTAGAAGGAGTATCTCGACAGGTTTCTTATTGTGGCGACGGGCGAAAATGGTGAAAAATTCGTGCCAGGCGTTTCGGGCCTGGAAGGCTTTGCAGGAACTGTCATCCATTCGATTGATTACAATAGCGGAAAAGAATTCGAAGGCAAGAAAGTTCTCGTCATCGGATGCGGTAACTCTGCCATGGAAATAGCGCTGGATCTCGTAAATAACAACACAAGGCCCTCTGTTGTAGTTCGTAGTACGGTAACCCTTAAATCTTTACATATTTACGGCTATTTCAATTTCTGCGCTAGCTATTTCAAATCTTTTTTCATTTTCTGCCAAAAACTTAAAGCTAAATTGTAATATTTGAATCTTTTAATCATTCACAATTTCATGAATCTCGATGCTTTAATCTTTCTTGTCCACACAATAATTTCGTCTGTGTCTTCTCTTTGAATTTTAAGTCGCATGTCCTGCCGCGAAAAGTTCTTGGAAGATCCACATTCTCTGTTGCGATGCTGCTACTGAAGTTGTTGCTGCTGCGAATGGTGGACAATTTGTTCGTCATGTACAGTAATTTAACCCTAGGCAACACGAATTCTCTCGGAATACCCCGCCCCGTGCAAGGACCATTGGATATGAAGTTCAAGATCGGGAAAACCCCGGTGCTGGATGACAACATGATGGCCAAAATACGGCAAGGCAAAATTAAGGTAAATTGACTCCATTCTTCCCGCAGAATTTCGAAGCCAGTCCACGAAGCCAGTCCAAGTTCTCCGTTAACATCTTTAATGGCAGGTTGTCCCAAATTTCCGTCGCGCAACGACCACTGGTGTCGAGTTCGAATACAATCGAGAAGAGGATTTCGACGCTATAATCTTTGCGACTGGTTACAGGAGTGCAGTACTCTGCTGGCTCAAGGTACGCCTAATCAGTGATTTTCTGCTTTCGTACGGTTTTTTTCTTTAGAAGATCCCTAATTTTGAAATTCGCCACTTAATTTCTAGAATAGCAGAGAGCTTTTCTCAAACGACGGATTTCCAAAAAAGCCGTCTCCAGACAACTGGAAGGGAAGGGAGGGTCTGTATGCCGCCGGCTTGGGAAGAGCAGGTCTGCTCGGATCTTCGATGGACGCTCAACTGATCGCCCAAGATATATTTTAGGCCGTCAACACTTGAATTTCCCATTGAGAGGGTAGATTGGGGTTACTGTATATATTCACTTGAATTTGCCACTGGGCGGGTAGATCGGTAATAGTGTATCCATTTGTCGCTGGAGTGATAGAATTCAAATAACATAACATACGAGATGGAATAGCTAACGCTAAAGTGATTCACGTTTTAAATTTTATTTTATTTTGGGTTTGAATATGCTGGAAAAGATAAATCATGTATGATAGGTGAGAGTTTTTGGAATATTTCATGAATGTATTTTTTAAATTTTTAATGTAATTAATTTTACATAGTTTTGAATAGTATTAAATTTATTTTTTAACAATTTTAAATGATGTTATTCATGGGCTTGCAGCTAGATAGTATAAGAGATTCATAGATTTTCTAAGATTGCTTTTTTATTATATTTTTATAAAATAAAGGAATTAAATTGAATGGATATTAAAGTTTGAAAAAAGTTTCCAACTATTAATGAATTGAACACTGGTGCACTCATTTTGAAGATTACTAATTCAAATGAAAATTATGTGGTGTTTGCACATGTATTTAAAGAGAGATTTTGTGGATTCTTTATTTAGAATAGATATGCTATTGGTTATGAATTTATGAATTTATACTTAAGTAGTTACATGTAATGATTTGGAGCTTGTTACCAGTGTATGTGTTGAATATAGGAAAAATGTGACATAAATATAGATAGTATAAGATAGAGGAAGATGAAATGTTTATGCATAGAAATAGTGTATGTTTCTAATTTTAATTAATTAAGGAAGTTAGTATTACAAAAATGTGTAATGTTTCATACGTGGACATACTAGTTACTAGAAGACTATTGCAGTATTGATTTGGAGATTGTTACCATAATGTGTGTTGAAAATATGGAAAATGTGACATAAATATAGATAGTACAAGATAGAAGTAGATGGAATGCTTATGTATACCAAAAAAGTGTATGTTCCTAATTATTATTAATTAAGGAAGCTAGCATTAAAAAAGTGTGTAATGTTCCATATGTTCGACATAGTAGTTACTAGAAGACTATTGCAATCATAAGAAATCAATATTGTTGGTCAAAAATGAAAAATAATGTCACTAGTTACATAGCTATGTTTATGAAATGTCAAAGAGAAAAGGAGCATAAACACCAAAAAAACTTTGGTATAACCACTAACAATTCTAGAGTGGAAATGGGAAGTGTTGAAACAATTGATTTTAGTGACAATACCAGCGGCTCCTTTCTCCTCCAATTGAAGTGTTATATTTGTTAAAAGATGTTCAGATTTTCTCATTTAATCATGAGATGAATCAGCTGGGATAATGAAATGAATGAGTTGGGATATCGGTTTTATATTATCCTATGAATGCATTGGGATATCGGTTTTATGTTGTCCTTCATGAAACATTGTTCAAGTCGGCATCTTTGAGACTTTCCAATATATCACTTCATTAGCTAATCTGAATAATGTCTGGTGTGTTGTTCCTCCTTTCAAGTGTGCATGTTCATGTTTAGATGGTCCTCTTCAGGCATGGTTGTCTTCAGGCGAGCATATGTGTTCATGTTTAGATGGTCGTCTTCAGGCAAGCGTGAGATCACAATCAGGAAGGCATCCATGGGGAAGAAGTGCTTCTATTATTCTTGCTACATGTAATGTTAACAACGATTTGGTATTTTCTTATTTTTGTTTTTGCCTTCCGGCCTCCTAATTTGGCATTGACCATGGTTTTTTAACGTCTCTATAGACATGGTCTTCAGAATCACTGTGGTCATTTAATTTCCAACTTCTAATTTCTCCCTTTGACATTTAAGGTTTGTAATGTCATATTTAGCATGGTTTCAAATATTATATTTTGACTTTCTAATCACAATATACAATTATGGTTTTCAATGTAGTATCATTCTATATATGTATATTATTCTTTATAAAATATAATAATAATATCATGGTTTCTAATGGAATTAACTTTTTAATAGCACTATATCAACATGTTTTCTAATATTATGTTTTTACTTTCTAAATGCAATATACAGTTATGGTTTTCAATGAAATATATTGGTAGGGGATAGTCATGGTGGTTATTGCCTTCACTAGCAAGCTTCGTATATGCTTGGCCATCTATAGAGGTTTCTTGATTTTGGGTAATTAACTTACTCTAAAATGAAATAATACATTCAATGTGTTCCTTGTAATATAGATATAAACAAAACATCTAAAGAAAAGTAATTGCACAATGATCCAGTCCAAGAAAACAAGGTTTTCCACAAACCAATTAAGCCTTTCAACCTTTTCAGTTTATTTTCTTATATCAAACATTTGTGCAGGGTTTCAACCAATTAACATTTCATTGAGTATGTATTTACAAATCAATGATTTTGGGATCAAATCCCACAAAACAATTCTATACCTGCTCTTCAAATTCCTTCAAGCTTTTGAAAGTAAAACTAATGAATTATCAATATAATTTTACCATAATAAAAAACAATTAGAAAGCCTTTAGCCAACTCAAATTTCTCATCCGTTAGGCTTGAACCAACATCTCTTCTAGAAAAATTCAACAATTCCAATTTAATAATCCTATCGGCCTCTCTCTTTGTACCTTTTGGGACAATTGCTAGTAAATTAGTACTTAAAGAAAATGGTAAATGCATTTTTAATAACGTTCTATGTAGGGAATTTAAAGTTACATAAGTTTTAAAGAAATTGAAGCATTCCAATTACATATAAAGTTTATATGATTGCATATTAATTGTATTAAAGAAATATATATTATATATGGTTAAAAAAAATGCAAACTCACCTCCTCATTTATGTATAAAATATTTAAATATATGTTGAGCACTTGCTTTTTGAAAGCCGAAAAACAACACACCTAGGCAATGTAATATTTTCAATAAATAACAGGTGAAGGCACTCATCTTTACTATGTAATGTCATATTTCCAATAAAAAAATTTTTCTTAACATGAAATAAAAATTAGTAAAAAATATATAAGTAATATAAGAGTGAAAAATATAAAATAAAAATTAGTAATTATATAAAGAAAATATAAGTGAAATATTTCTATGTTGAATTTCCAAAGTAAATAAATCAGTTGCTAATTCTTGAGGTGAAAATAAAAATAAATTTAGTAAAAATATAAAGTAAATATAGTGAAAATTTCTATGTTTGAAGAGGTGGAAACATAAAATAAAAATTAGTAAAAATATAAAGTAAATATAAGTGAAAATTTCTATGTTGAATCTCAAAAGTAAATAAACCCTCAGGTGGAAACATGAAATAAAAATTAGTAAAAATATAAGGTAAGTATAAGTGAAAATTCTGTGTTGAATCTCCAATGTAAATAAACCCAGTTGTCAATCCTCCTACTAATCTCTTGCCAATTCCTTAGGTGGAAAAGAATAATAACAATAAAATGAAAATTCCAATTTGATTTTGACGTGCAAAAATTATTTTAATTTCTTTTAAATCCATGAAGTCCATTTATAAATTATTATCCATATCATTTCTATTTGTGTTGTCTCTCTATATCATGTCTCACCTAAATCTCTTCTCATCATGAGTTGTATAAAGAGACAACAAAAGTTGATTATAAATTATTATTCACATCATTTCTATTTGTGTAGTCTCTCTATATCATGTCTCACCTAAATCAAATTATTATCCATATCATTTCTATTTGTATTGTCTCTCTATATCATGTCTCACCTAAATCTCTTCTAAACATGAATCGTATAAAGAGAAAAGTCATGGAAAAATGATTTTAGTTTCTTTTAAATCCATGAAGTTATCTATAAATTATTATCCATATCATTTCTATTTGTGTTGTCTCTTTATATCACGTCTCACCTAAATCTCTTCTAAACATGAAAAGTTTAAAGATAAAAGAAAAATTGAGGTCTCACATCTCTAAGTTTGGAAATGTAATGAAAACCTATCTATGGAGTAACAATCCATTTCTATAATGGACTACAATGTTTTCATTTCTCATCCTATCTCTCATCCTATTTATACAACCATAGCCCATTTCTGTATGCCATACTACCATAGTCCATTTACCTTCATCTCTTATTCTATTTATACAACCATAGTCCATTTCTCATCCTTTTCATACAACCATAGTCCATTTATGTATCCAATACTACCATAGTCCATTTCTGTATGGCATACTATTATTTGCAATTTCTAGATTACTTGTCTTCCTATGCAGGAAGCGATGGTGTCCTCATCTCTACTATACTCACAATTGAAAGTGATCCCCCCTCAATGTACCGTTGGCCACAATAACCTTGTGTAGTTGGATCAATCAATTCTAGTTGAATCATTCAATTCTATTTCAATTTTTCAATATTGATAAGAACTGCACCTATATGACATCAAGTTTCAATTTCTTCTAATTTCAAGGTGATCATTTTCTAAGTTCAATAGCCAATATCACTATAGATATTGGAAGCTTTTAGTTCTCAAAACTTATAATATTGTGCATAGACTACAACGATTTTACAAGACAATTCAAGCTACTAGTTCTTTGTCCACTGCCTTTAGGCGTTTTCTTTGCAACATCTGGTAATAAAATTTATTAAATTTTATGAAATTTTTTGACTTGTATATTGTTGATTAAGTTTAGATGTGAGCTTATAAAAAATGAATCTTTTTAACATTACAAGATTTAAAATAGGGATGAATACAATCATCTTAAGTTTACATGTAATGTATGATATCTTTTTATTTGTAGGATAAGGGGATTTAAACACATCTCGAACACTTTTTTTGGATTTGATCTTTGATCCCTAAACACATAATCTTAACCGTTAGACCCACTCAAGTTGTATATATAACAATCAAGAATTATAACTATAAATATATAAGAAATCAAACAATGTATGAATTGGGTAACTACTTTCTAAAAAATTAAGGACAAAAGTGATTGAATTTGTTTTTTATGGTGGAAATAGATTCAGCACCATCAAAAACCCAAAAAAACTTCAAAATCCTGAAATTTGACAACTATAATCAAGTTTTCAAAAAAAAATCACTAAATTTTACCAAAATCATACTTAACCTTTCATTATTTTCTGGAAAAATTTACAACCTCCAATACAGAATTTATAAATCACACTCATAATTATACAAAATTTACAGCGTAGATTTGTAATTATATCAAATTCGCACTTGTTCGAACAAATTTAATCTGAATCATGGAATTTTAATTATACGAAATTTACAGCTTAAACTTTTAATTATATCAAATTCCGACTTAAACTTGTAATTATATCAAATTCCCACTTGTTCGAACAAATTTAATCTGAATTATGTTCATAAAAATTCCAGGATATAAAACAATTAAAGATCTTGAAAGTTATTTCATCCAATCACTATAAAGCTATATAAATTTACACGTACATCTTGAAATATTAATTGTCACATGACACATGACATCTTATTGCATTAAATGCCATTAAATGCCAACAGATCTTCGATATTTGTGGCATTATACAGTGGCCTAATAACCACCAGTCTCCATGTTTTAATCCAATGAAACAACCTCGTCCCCAACGAAATGGATTGATCCAAACTAATAATTAACTCCTCAGTTGGAAAATTCCATAACTACGAATCCCTAAAAAAAAATTCATTTGCAACATAGAATGCGAGGATTGCGCCGATCAAATTCTTGAGCTGTACTCTCGGGTTCAATTCGAATTATTATTTTCAGAACTTAATTGACCTCGTTCAGTTACTTCATGATTATCGATCAAAAGCTATTGCAATTTAACCCGAGCCAGTGAAGTACTCAGACTTTATTGCGCCAGTGAAGTACTCAGACTTTATTTGCAATAAAGTTTAAATTTTATTGGATTTATAGATTTTGGGAATATCGAGAATTTAATTTACAGTGAGCTATTTAAATATTGTATATTAAATTTTAAAAATATTCTTCAAATTTACAATCTAAATACATTTTAAACAAAATTTATTTAATTCATATAGTATTCGATATTTCACTCTTCAATGTGCGAGAGGTGTAGTAGTTGACTTTTATGAGGTTAGGAGGTAACTCCATAAATTGAATTATGTTTTGTATTAAGATGGAACATGAATATATACATAGAGAGATTGATTATTGGGTTTGATTTCTCAATGTCTTTTAGCTTTCTAATTTTTTTTATTTTCTTATTTACAATATTTACATGGATTTACTTAATCCCAAAGATTATGTGTCAACATTCCCCTCCTTAATCTGAAGAAACTTTTCTCTTCGAAGTGCTTTGGTGAAGATTTTTGTGATCTGCTCATTTGTGAAACAATGACATAGGTGGATTGGCTTGGTCTCTCAACATGATGTCGAATCAGATGGTATTTTGTGTTGATGTGCTTCATGCGATCATGGAACTTTGAGTTCTTTGCCAACTTTATTGCAGAAGTGTTGTCAATCAAGATAGGAGTTGAATGCACTTGTTTCTCTTGCAAATCTTCCAAAGTTTTCTTGAGCCACACAATTTCTTTTGTTTCTTCAGTTGCTGCCACATATTCTGCCTCAATTGTGGAATATGTTGGAACTGATTGTTTGTGTGACCTCCAGGAGATCCAAGACTCGTAACATAACCTGAAGTGAATACCCCAGTTTCTTTATCTCCATCGAAGTTTGAATCAGAGTATCCAATCAAGCTGAAGTCGCCCACTTGTGTATACTTAAGTCCAAAGTTTTGAGTTTCCTCCAAGTACTTTAGAACTCTTTTCGTGGCAGACTAATGACGCTCACAAGGCTTTTGCATAAACCCGGAGAGGATTCCAACAACAAATGAAATGTCTGGCGTGGAAATAGTTAGGGAGTTGAGACTTCCTACGAGTTGTTTAGACTTCGTTGCATCCTCAAATTATTTTCCTTTAATGGATATGAGCTTTAAGTTCCGTTCCATTGGAGTAGTCAAATGATTGCACTTAGTCTTTGCAAACCTGTTCAACAAATCTCCAATGTACTTCTTCTGAGAGAGGAATATAAACTTCGGATGTTGAGTTACTTCAATACCAAGATAATAGTGAACATAGCCCAAATATGTCATTTCAAAGCTTTTCTTCAATTCCTTCTTTATGGATGCAATGTAGCTCTCCTTGTTCCATATCATCAAAAGATCATCTACATACACCACAAGATATACAACCATTTTGCCAACTTTCTTGACAAACAAAGTTGCATCATCAAGATCATAATGTTTGAAGTTGAGTTTTAGAAGATGCTCAGTTAACTTCTCGTACCAGGCTCGCGATGCTTGCTTTAGGCCATAGAAGGATTTTTCAACTTGCATACTTTATGTTCGTGACCCTTCACAACAAATCCTTCTGGTTGGGACATAAAAAAAAATTCTTTCAGATCTCCATTCAAGAAAAGAATTTTTACAACCATTTGATGGACTTTCCAAACATTATGTGCTTCCAATGCAAAGAGTGTTCAAACAGTAGCCCATTTTTATCTAGGGGAAAAGTCTCCTCATAGTCAACCCCTTCCTTCTGTGCAAAACCTTTTGCCACAACCCTAGCTCTATGCTTGTCAAGTAAGCCATCTGCTTTATACTTGTTCTTGAAGACCCACTTGTAGCCTATTGGTTTGGTTCCTAATGGAGGATCAATCAACTTCCAAGTGTCATTCTTTATCAAAGCATCATATTCTTTCTGCATCACTTCTTTCCATTCATCATGAGAAGTGACTTATTTGAAGGAAGTTGGTTCAAAATCTGTAGAGAAATTCAATCCACAATCATAAGAAACATCCATATCATCCAGTAAATCAAAATCTTCTACATCACCTCCATTTTGTCTAGTTGAGCTTCTTGTTCCTATCTTTCCAATCTCTTCAGGATGAACACTTTCAAGTGTCTTTATCAGCTATTTTGGAGGACCTTTCTGATATGGCCTAGGCTTCTCAGTTGACTGAGATAGGGTTGAATCAATATTTAGTCTCTCAATTATGTCAATCACATCACTCTTAATGTCATGAGTGGATGGAGCTTCATATGGAGGAGAGAGTACTTTAGAAGAAGATTCCACAGATTGATCCAGTATAGGAATCCCCTCTTCAAGATGTGGAATCTCATTATCAAATTCTTGAAACTGATTTGCATGTCCGAACCTATCCAAGCGATCAAGCTTCTGCTCAACAACATTGTTAGTCTTGGAAGATTCAAGAAATATCACATCTCTAGATATTATAAACTTCTTGTTCACTTCATCATAGAGATGATATGATTTGGAGGTATTTGTGTACCCCAAGAAGATACACTTGTGACTTGCACTAAGTTTGTTTCTTTGTTCTTTAGGTATCAAGGGATAATAGGTGGAACCAAAATCCCTGAGATGCTTCACCAAAGGAATGTGGCCATACCACATTTCACAAAGAGTCTTGTTTTTGATAATATTATATGGACACATATTCTTTATATACACAACACATAGAACTACACCAACCCAAAAAATCAATTTAACATTCTTGAAAAACATCATGGAATGTACCATATTTAAGATTGTCTTGTTCATTCCTTCAGCTACGTCGTTCTGTTGGGGGTTATAAGGCACGATTATTTGATGTTTGATCCCATGTTGGTGAAGATAATTTTCAAATTCATTTGAATTGTATTCTTTTCCATTATCATTGCGAATAGAGCCAATATGAGATCGTGCATCATTTTCAATCCATGCATTAAAGTTTTTGAATGTTTCAAAAGCATTAGATTTATTCTTTAATAAATAAACCCAACACATTCTGATGTATCCACCAATAACTATCATCATATATTTATTACCATTTGCAGAAGGAACAAACATTGGGCCACATAAATCAGAATGAATGAGTTCAATTTTTCTATGTGCTTTGGAATGAGAATCATGAAACACTGTTTGTTGTGCTTTCCTAAGATACAAGAATCACATTGTTTAAATTTCCTAAGAATTGTAGGAGAACTAGTAACACCATTTTTCTTCAACAAATGAAGGTTGTCATAGTTCAAGTGTCAAAATCTAGCATTTCATAAGTTATAGTGAGAACTGTATGAGAAGTTATGTGCACGAGCATAGGTTCCTTGCAACTTTAGAAGTCTTTCTTTTTCTATACCCATCATGACAAGTGTTAGCGCTCAAATCTGCCTTAGGCGGAAATAAGGCAAGACTCAAGGCCACATCAAACCACGCTCAGCCTCGTAGCTAGCCCTACGAGGACAGGAGAGGGCTCTCTCTGGGTCAAACTCGGCAAAAGATAATCGAAAAGGCTCGAGATGAACGAATTGATGACTAATTTTAGGCTAGGTATGAAGTACAAAGAGTTTAGAATTTATTTTTAATGATTTTGTTGAAATCAAGGGAAAGGCAATTTTGGGTGCGGGGATGAGGCACAGTTTTTACAGAGGTCCACTTGGGGTAAGATAGGAGATTGTTTTGATGCCTTAAAGTAGGTGAGATGGATAGATCAGACCGGTGAGAGGCTAAGGAGAGAAAGGGGTCTCAAGGATTCTCCTTAAACTGAAGAAAACATAGAATATTAAACAAATTTAAAGGGAGAGCATAGCAAGTTCATGGATTCTACCTTAACACTTCATTTGTTTAATTACAGAAGATTAAATAAAGAAAGTGGTACACATACACAACTTACAAGTACTGAGAGAAACACACCATCAAGGCATAAAGCCACATGAATCCCAAATAGTGCTGCAAAACCTTGGTCTTTCCTTTGCCAAAATGCAGAGATACAGTGAAATAATACAATGATAGCTTCTCCCTCAAGAGTCCAACTTTCCAACCCCTGAAAATGACTAAGAAATACATAATATAGGCAAGCTAACACCTTCCCTTGCCTCTAGGGGTCGAGCTCATCATTCTAGGAGCTGTTTCAACCAATTCTAAACTAAGCACTACAATCTAGGTAGTCAAAACAACTTGCCTCTATAAGCTATGAAACCAATTCATTCATTACATTTTTGCTATTTTATGAATGAATCATCTAGAATAGGTAAATAAGTGTCATAACAACATAAAAATCCAAGGAGGGTGAAAAATCCCATCACAAGTCAAAACAGGTGAAATTGGGTTGATTCGCTGAGCTGAGGAAGAAAACTGAGCCAAAACACCCTGTACGTCACGCGCGTGAGCCCTGTGCCCCGCGCGCCTTTGTAGCTACTTTTGGAGAACTTCCTGACATCCCAATTGAGCTCAAGTGGGCTTGTTGGAAAGGTATCGATGTCTACTTTCCAACACAAGTGGAATTTTTCAATTTGGTCTCCATTTTACCCTCGAAAAGTGATATCTCCCAGAAGTACTACCTGTTGATGCAAAAAGTGGCAGAAAGGTGATTTTCATGATGTTTTTTGAGCTTTTGATCACCCAAAACTTGATGAAATGCCTTGGCAATTGCTGAGCATGTGTATTTCATCATGACAAATCCAAAAATGTAAGCCACCTGTGATTTGGACCTCCCCATCTTGTGGGTCGCGTGCTGAGCGCGACGCATAGAACCCAAAAACCCATTTCGCAAGCCAAAAATTTTGAAACGACAAAATTTTCTCCAAATTTGCCCAAAATTGGAGTGAAGACCCTCCATCATGTATCATGCTCAACTAGTGAAGCCTCGGCCAAAACTTGAAGCGGATCAGGCCTTTTGCATTGTTTTTGTGCTTTGCTCAAACGCCTTTTGAGGACCTTTGTTCTCGCTTTGCAAACATGCATGCGAGCCCAATAGTGAGTCTTCATGTGGCGAAGCATGTCCTTGTCCCTGTTTGCCTTCGACAACAACTTTTCCAAGTGATTGTTCACCCGGATGAGCATTGATTCTCGATCAATCGGTGTCCTCTCATTTAGGCTTCTTTGGGCAGCTTGCCGATCTTCACGAATGTTTTTCCACTTCTATGAGGCCTCCGGGGTGCATTTTCTTCTGTGGGTGAGTCGCTTTGGGTTTCCACTTCATAGTCAGATGAATGATCAGATGACATGATTTATGCTATGAACACTGTCTTGGAGAAGTGAATGCTGGTCACAAAACTATGTTGGACTGCTGTTGTGATATGATTGAAATCTGCCACCAAGGGGAAAAATGCAACAAGGAACTGTTAGGAAGGGGAAAATATGAAGGGATTAGGGGATATCCGGATATATTTTGTTTAGGGAAATGTAGGAGGGTTTTGGAGGTTTATATAAGTTTGGGTTTGGGGTTTGTGCATTTGGCAGTGGGTGGAAGGGAATTGGGGATATGGGTTTAGTAAGTTTAGGGGATAGAGAACAATAACATTCAAGGGGAAATGGTATAAGGGAGACGGGAATGATGGAAAAAGGGAATAATGTGATGGAGGGGGAGCCTTGGTAACAAAATGGTGAATGTGCAACCCTTAACAGCAGTTGGCTTGAGGATTTTTAGAGGTAGGGTTTGGATGTTTTGTTTCAAACATTTGGAACCATCAACCACCATCACATAACACACAAATGGATGAAACAGAGGGATGTCGACCCTACCTAGCCAATCCAAGTAATTAAATGGCGATTTGAAGCAAGCTTTGAAGTTTTTGGGCTTGTTGGCTGTATGCATCGTGCGCTTGCCCAACGCGCCGCGCCAGTGTATTTTTACACTGTGAAAACTTGCCTGATGCACCGCGCGCTTGCCCAACGCGCCGCACACCTTTCAGCCTGATTTTGGGGAACTTCCCGGTGTCAAAATTGGGTGCAGGATAGCGCTTTGGAACGGTATTTGGGTCTACTTTCCAACACAACTGGAATTTTTCAATTTGGAGTTCATTTGCCTTGTCAAAAATCAAATCTCCCAAGACTGGTCAAAATGTGCCAAATGAGGCTACCTCAAGGCAGAGTGCTATTACAGTCAACTTTTGAATGCCTTACTCAACTCCAAATTGAGCTCATGATAGCGCATTGGAAATATATTTGTGTCTAGTTATCATTTGACTCATGAAGAAAGTCATTTGGCCAACCATGCTAGGAGAACTCTTGATTTTCCCAAGGTCACTTCAAAGGTGCATTCAATTCTCTTGAGGCAACGATATTTTTGACATTTCTCTAAAACCATGATACCTGTGTAAAACGTGAGGGAGGGTTTTCTTCTTTGGAATGTTTTGGACAAAAACCTCTCTCCATTTTCCAAAATTCATATTTGATTGCTCTGAAACATCTTTTGAGTGAAACTTATCCTGATGTGTGAAACAAGGGATTTTGTTGAAATGAAGCGAAATGAAGGGGATAAGGGGCTTCTAAATTCTTGGGGAAATTTTGGGAAGTAAGGAGGGATGTTAGGAAGGAGGGGAAAGTGGAATCTCAGAGATTGAGTGAGGGGAAGGGGTTCAAAAGGGAAAAACACAGGCCTAACCTAGAAAATTGCCAAGTTATGGCAAGAAACTAGGGTTTGTGCAAAAATGAGGAATTTGGGGGATATTAGTGATGGGAAGTGTTTTATAAGGTATATTAAGGATAGGGGAAGGTGTATGAACATATGGATACAAGTTTTTCTAATGATTTGACCATTCAAGAGAAATTTCCTTCAAAACCCTAGGAGAGGGAAATGAACCTTGCCTAGGTGCAACTGAGGCATGAACAAGGTGTATAATGACCCAATGGAACTTGACATGATGATAACAACCTTCTGAAAGATGATAGACTCAGCTGAATGGTGACATGGACCGACATTTGGACAATTTTGAAAAGAGTGAAAACAAACCCTAGACCTAATGCCTAGTGACCAAATTTTTCTTGAAGACTCCCTGAAATGACAAAATTTGACCTTGACACTCTGAGACCACTTTGTAAGAGCATATTTGATCATTGAAGGAAGGATGGAAAGACTGACACTAACATTGGCTCCAATGGGGATGGTAGCTCCTTGGAGGTGCCAAGAACCGCAAAGCTTTGGGAGAGCAGACAGTGCCTCCGTCCATTGGGCAATGGAGTCATTATTTCAATAGACAACACGAGACTTTTGACTCATTTATTGACTGAAACATGGACTCAAACCGATTTAATTGTAAATATGAATGACGGAAAAACTGACTCGACAAACTGTACTAAAACAAATACTAAGACCTGAAACTTAAATCTCAAAGCTTGGTGGCAGCACATGGCTGCCTGTGTTTCTTTACAAAACAATATATCCTCAAACTATATCAAAATGCCAATGCAACCAATCAAGAAGATGGCTTCTTGACTAATTCTTCCTATCAGAGTTTTTGGTCAACAGTATAAACCTATCCCTGGGCATCCAAAAACATAGTTGACCATGGTCTCCTTTGTCACTGAACATTGCAATAAACACCTTCAGTGCTGGCTGCAACAAACTTGCCAAAGGATCTTGAAAAACATGAAGATTTACCTCCTGCTGAAAGAACAAGATGTCCTTTGCTTCAAATTCTGATCTGCCTTCATCATGTGCTTCGGTAAAAGTATGCTCCTCGGCTTCAAAAAACTCTGAACAAATGGATGAGCAGATTTCTTCTTGGAAAAACATTTCAGCACATGAAACATATGAAGAGGAATCTGAATGGAAATCATGAATGTTTTGATCTTCTGTGGGGTGAATGTGCTGTAGGTCATTTGTATATGATATGACGGCCAGGTTTTCATGTTTCTTATTACATTCATCAATCATAAGAGAAGAAACTTCAGATGATCCTTGAAGCGCACAAATGACATTTCTACCATCTACCAAAGATTCATCCCAAGGAACCTTTTCACTTACTTGACCGAAGATGTCATCTTGCTTTGCATCAATTGACTGGATTACCTCTTTATGAAGACTCTGTTCTAATGACGGACTGACAGTATGATTGAGAACATGTGAATCCATACCTCTGTCATCTGCATTCCAGATGATTTCAACTGTAGAATTCTCTTTGATGGGCTTCAGCACAAGATATGCTTGGTCATCACGATCTAATATGGCTAATTGGACTGGATCACATTTTGAAATTGAAATTGGACTTACTTGCATGCTGTCTTCTTCTGTAGGCAGATCTGAAACAATCTCTTCTCTTTCATCATTTTCAGCCATATAGACATCTTCAACCTGTTGATCTATAAAGCTGCTTACAGGACTGTCATCCATTTTAGAAAAGGAAGAAGTTCCACCATCACCTTCTTGACCATGTGCACACTGTAGATCTGCGTTAACTTGAGCTGGAACATGACCTTTCAATAGCTGATCTATCTCATCTTCAAACAGAGGAGACAATACCTTTTGTTTTCTTTTGCTCAAACAGTGAGTGTCTTCATTGATTTCAAGTGAAGGAGTATACAAACTTTCCTCATACTGCTGATCCATTTCATATAATTCCTGTTCACTGTCAAGATGCAAAATTCCTTCATCTTCTACCACACTAAAATCTTGATCCTGCTGCAAATTTTCATGATCGTCTCTATGCTACTGAAATGGATTTTCATATAGGGCTTCCATGATCTCATCATTCATGAAATTATCATCTTCATAATATTTCTCAAGGCTTTCAATAAAAGTAGAAGCATGTTTGCAACAGTCATGAACTAATTTAATGATGGGTAAGATACTTGATATGTTTCAATGAACAGAGCATGAAAATCATTTAAACAGTAAATACAGGCCAGCGGCAAATTTTCATACCAAGATTGAGCTTCACCTTCCAGTGTGGCCAGGAATATCTTCATCAAGCAATCTTCAGGAAAATCCACCTTCAACTTGCGAATATGCATGTGAAATCTAACCAGATGTAAAGCAGCATCTTTCTTACCATCATCGTTAAACGTAGGCAGATTCCTTGACCAATCTACCTTGGGCATCTTATTCGGAAATCCTGGAATGTGATCTCGGCTCATGGGAGTGTATCTTCTCATGATTCAGTCCATATTGAAAATCTCACAGCTACTGATCTCCCTGCAGTGAAGTCACCATGAAGCATCGATTTCTGGATTGTTCAGTGAATGGAGTCGCTAGGTGAATGATTTCAGCCTTGCCAGTGTCTGATCGTTGTCCACCATCAACAATCAGGTCTGAACTCGATACATGTACTGGGGCAATTTATAAGTTAAGTGTTACAATTACAAGCTAGACCGGAGATCAGCTGAAGCAGCGTTTATCTACTATGCACTCGCAGAGCAATGTATAGTTCGAAGGCTACCTGGTGCGACTTCAGCCTCCGTCTATAGCTATAAATCAAATAAAACTAACAAGAAAACTAGTTCTTCCCTAGTATGGTCGCCACTATGTTAGCGCTCAAATCTGCCTTAGGCTGAAATAAGGCAAGACTCAAGGCCACATCAAACCACGCTCAGCCTCGTAGCTAGCCCTACGAGGATAGGAGAGGGCTCTCTACAGGTCAAACTCGGCAAAAGATAATCGAAAAGGCTCGATATGAATGAATTGATGACTAATTTTAGGCTAGGTATGAAGCACAAAGAGTTTAGAATTTATTTTTAATGATTTTGTTGAAATCAAGGGAAAGGCAATTTTGGGTGCGGGGATGAGGCACAGTTTTTACAGAGGTCCACTTGGGGCAAGATAGGAGATTGTTTTGATGCCTTAAAGCAGGTGATATGGATAGATCAGACCGGTGAGAGGCTAAGGAGAGTAAGGGGTCTCAAGGATTCTCCTTAAACTGAAGAAAACATAGAATATTAAACAAATTTAAAGGCAAAGCATATCAATTTCATGGATTCTACCTTAACACTTCATTTGCTTAATAAGAGAAGATTAAATAGAGATAATGATGCACATACACAACTTACAAGTACTGAGAGAAACACACCATCAAGACATAAAGCCACATGGATCCCAAATAGTGCTGAAAAACCCTGGTCTTTCCTTTGCCAAAAATGCTGATAAAATATGTACAATATAGTCTCAAGCTATCCCAGGAGTCCAATCCTAAAAATGACTAAGAAAATACATAATATAGGCAAGCTAACACATTCCCTTGCCTCTAGGGTTCGAGCACATCATTCTAGGAGCTGTTTCAACCAATTCTAAACTAAGCACTACAATCTAGGCAGTCAAAGCAACTTGCCTCTATAAGCTAGGAAACCAATTCATTTATTACATTTTTGCTATTTTATGAATGAATCATCTAGAATAGGTAAATACGTGTCATAAAAACATAAAATCCAATAATTACATCAAGGAGGGTGAAAAATCCCATCACAAGTCAAAACAGGTGAAACTGGCTTGATTCGCTGAGCTGAGGAAGAAAACTGAGCCAAAACACCCTATGCGTCGCGCGCCTAAGCCCTGTGCGCCGCGCGCCTTTGCAGCTACTGTTGGGGCACTTCCTGACATCCAAATTGAGCTCAAGTGGGCTTGTTGGAAAGGTATGGATGTCTAAGTTCCAACACAAGTATAATTTTTCAATTTGGTCTCCATTTGACCCTCAAAAAGTGAATTCTCCCAAAAGTACTACCTGCTGATGCAAAAAGTGGCAGAAAGGTGATTTTCATGATGTTTTTTGAGCTTTTGATCACCCAAAATTTGATGAAATTCCTTAGAAATTTCTGAGCATGTGTATTTCATCATGACAAATCCAAAAATGTAATCCACCTGTGATTTGGACCTCTCCATTTTGTGGGTCGCGTGCTGAGCGCGACGCATAGAACCCAAAAACCTGTTTTGCAAGCCAAAAATTTTGAAATGACAAAATTTTCTCCAAATGTGCCCAAAATTGGAGTGAAGACCCTCCATCATGTATCACGCTCAACTAGTGAAGCCTCGGCCAAAACTCGAAGCGGATCAGGCCTTTTGCGTTGTTTTTGTGCTTTGCTCAAACATCTTTTGAGGACCTTCGTTCTCGCTTTGCAAACATGTATGCGAGCCCAATAGTGAGTCTTCATGTGGCGAATCATGTCCTTGTCCCTGTTTGCCTTCGCCAACAACTTTTCCAAGTGAGTGTTCACCCAGATGAGCATTGATTCTCGATCAATCGGTGTCATCTCATTTAGGCTTCTTTGGGTAGCCTGCCGGTCTTCACGGATGTTTTTCCACTTCTATGAGGCCTCCGGGGTGCAATTTCTTCCGTGGGTGAGTTTCTTTGGGTTTCCACCTCATAGTCAGATGAATGATCATATGACATGATTGATGCTATGAACACTGTCTTGGAGAAGTGAATGCTGGTCACAAAACTATATTGGACTGCTGTTGTGATATGATTGAAATCTGCCACCAAGGGGAAAAATGCAACAAGGGACTGTTAGGAAGGGGAAAATATGAAGGGATTAGGGGATATCAGGATATATTTTGTTTAGGGAAATGTAGGAGGGTTTTGGAGGTTTATATAAGTTAGGTGGGGGGTTTGTGCATGGCGTGGTGGAGCGGATTGGGATAGGTTTTAGTAAGTTTAGGGGATAGAGAACAATAACATTCAAGGGGAAATGGTATAAGGGAGACGGGAATGATGGAAAAAGGGAATAATGTTATGGAGGGGGAGCCCTGGTAACAAAATGATGAATGTGCAACCCTTAACAATAGTTGGCTTGAGGATTTTTAGAGGTAGGGTTTGGATGTTTTGTTTCAAACATTTGGAACCATCAACCACCATCACATAACATACAAATGGATGAAACAGAGGGATATCGACCCTACCTGGCCAATCCAGGAAATTCAATGGCGATTTGAAGAAAGCTTTGAAGGTTTTGGGCTTGTTGGTTGTATGCGTCGCGCGCCTGCCCAACGCACCGCGCCAGTGTATTTTTACACTGTGAAAACTTGCCTGATGCGCCGCGCGCCTGCCCAACGCGCCGCGTGCCTTTCAGCCTGATTGTGGGGCACTTCCCGGTGTCCAAATTGGGTGAAGGATAGCTCGTTGGAAAGGTATTTGAGTCTACTTTCCAACCCAACTGGAATTTTTCCATTTGGAGTTCATTTGCCTTGTCCAAAATCAAATCGCCCAAGGCTGGTAAAAATGTGCCAAATGAGGCTGCCTCAAGGCAGAGTGCTATTACAGTCAACTCTTGAATGCCTTACTCAACTTTAAATTGAGCTCATGTTAGCTCATTTGAAATATCTTTGTGTCTAGTTATCATTTGACTCATCGCAAAAGTCATTTGGCCAACCATGCTAGGAGAACTCTTGATTTTCCCAAGGTCACTTCAGAGGTGCATTCAATTCTCCCGAGGCAACGGTATTTTTGACATTTCTATAAAACCATGATACCTGTGTAAAAAGTGAGGGAGGGTTTTCTTCTTTGGCATGTTATGGACAACAACCTCTCTCAGTTTTCAAAAATTCATCTTTGATTGCTCTGAAACAACTTTTGAGTGAAACTTATCCTGATGTGTGAAACAAGGGATTTTGTTGAAATGAAGCGAAATGAAGGGGATAAGGGGCTTCTAAATTCTTGGGGAAATTTGGGAAGTAAGGAGGGATGTTAGGAAGCAGGGGAAAGTGGAATCTCAGAGATTGAGTGAGGGGAAGGGGTCCAAAAAGGGCAAAACACAGGCCTAACCTAGAAAATTGCCAAGTTGTGGCAAGAAACTAGGGTTTGTGCAAAAATGAGGAATTTGGGGGATCTTAGTGAGGGAAGTGTTTAATAAGGTAAATTAAGGATAGGGGAAGGTGTGTGAACATCAGGATACAAGTTTTTTCGATGATTTGACCATCCAAGAGAAATTGCCTTCAAAACCCTAGGAGAGGGAAATGAACCTTGCCTAGGCACAACTGAAGCAAGAACAAGTTGTAAAATGACCCAATGGAACCTGACATGATGATAACATAATTCTGAATGATGATAGACTCAACTGAATGGTGACATGGACCGACATTTTGGAAACTTTGAAAAGAGTGAAAACAAACCCTAGACCTAATGCCTAGTGACCAAATTTTGCTTGAAGACTTATTGAAATGAAAAAATTTGATTTTGACACCTTAAAATCACTTGTAAGAGCATGTTTGATCACTGGAGGAAGGCTACAAAGACTAACACTAACAAGATCCACCTATCAAAAAATCATCAAAGGACTTGTAGGCCACCTTTCATCATACTTTCACACTCTACCCACATCAATAATAAGCCCAATCCAATATGCCAAGTTGAAATACCAAATCACAAAATTTGAATAACTGAAGCATCGTAAATGTGTTATAAACCAACAAAATCATTGAAGCATTAAAATACTGAAGTAAACCTCAACCAACCATTCCAACCGTATCAAATCAATGCACAACCAATCCAATCAACACTAGCAGATACATATAAACATCATTGAAAAACAACAACAAATAGAACATAACTTGTCATCATCAAGCAACACTACAAACTTTCACCAGATATTAACTTCAGAATATATATGTGTCTTTTTTGAAGTAGAAATGCGTATATACACATTTCCTTTAAATGAAACCTGTGTATAGATCTCAAATCACTACATCATTCTTTGAGTTTCTATCATACTATGCCACAGTGGCAAATTAATCATGGATAAACATTTTGTAGCATCATCACTAACCGATATTCCAATCCACAATAAAATCAACCCAATAAGCAATGTTAAATACAAACCATGCATATCAAGACATCACTAAAATAGAACATCAAATAGAATAGATATCATAAACTATCATCATCAGTCAACAATTTCAAAACCACAGTACATATACGCAACTTCAATAAAATAGATCTGTGTGTATACACAACTACCATGCACAACATCTACATATATATTTCATCATACTGAATAAATTATCACATAATGTATACGTGAAAGTATTGAACAATATATGAATATGTACGCTGCCTTACTCAAGAAAAAACGTCTATAGACCTTAAATCACATAATCAACCCTTCACTACAAACACCACACATATTCCACATACCTTACTGTCAAATCACAAATTACTTCAAGCACATTCAAATAATTCTTCTGTCACTAGATATTCAAATAAATCAAGTATAATAGTTAGTGCTTAATGAAATTTCATATCTATTATATTTAAGCCTTCTCCTTGCTCCCTGGTGCACACCCGTTTTAGATCATATCACATATAAAATAACCCATTACATTGCACACCCAACTCCTTGATCTCCTTCTCCTTATATAGGATTTTATTTTACCAATACCTTAGGTAAATCCTTTGGTAAAGTTGATGATATTTGTTCAAGGGATCAAATAGAAATTAATCCTTCAATTAATATGGGAAACTACCATGGTAATGACTCCTGGTATCCATATTTCCATTGTTCATATTATGTACATGACTTTTTCTCATAGGACCTACATATGTATGTGACTCTTCTTCATAGGAACTACATTTACTTTCTCAAACTTCACTTTTTTCATCCATATGTAACTGAACTGCCACTTATCTATCCATAACCTCTGTAAAATTTGTATCAATATTCCCAATATCTGCATTAGTTCCATAATCATCATATTATCATCATGTTGACATCAAGGAAATATTTTTCAAGTAGGTTTCCATCAAGGACAACACGTTAGCCATAATTCCAACAATCTACCCCTGTGGACTTGATTACACCCACTTTGGTGTTTGGACACCACTTGCAAACACCAAGTCTTCTCTCCAAACACCAAGTTTTGTCTTCCCCTTTAACATCAAGGTAAAAGGGCTAAACTAGGCTGAATGAAGTACTTTCCTTGTAGTGCTCAATACTAAAGTCTGATTTGCTAATATGAATCCTCAAATATGCATAATGACCATGGTCACCCTAAAAATATGTTGGAATGTCTAAAGATATACAAGACCAGGCTATATGACCAAAAAACATTTTCCTTTCATATCACCAATGACTCGATGCTCCCATGACTACATCAATTACCCAACATAATGGGTTCACATATTGGACTGAAATTTTACATCATTGTCCAAAATTATGGGATTACATACATGACATGGTTTGATCCAATAACCCATACATGATTGAATGTTACAATGATTACAACATAGGTCTTTCCATGACCTTTACATTAAAGGGGAATACATAATAATAACAAAGATGAAGTATTTTTGTTGTAGAACCATGATAACCACCAACAACCATCATGCTCCAAATGTGTATCTACAACATAATCATCTGGCAGAAAAAATCACAAAGTGACATTCGTCATCGAGAATCAATACATATGTAAGATAGTGTAGCATCAATCTCTTCAATATCATCATTATGTGACCAAATATGCAATTTTTCTAAGCATCACCAAGCAATTATAGCAGAAGCATAATATTATGCAATAAATCTTTGTCAATAAAAATCCTCTTGATCTTATGTCTTCAAGGTCAACATGCTCTCTCCATATACAAGAAGAGCCATAAACCATAAGTAGCACTATCAATATTGTGAACCACACCACCATGCATCAACATATGTGAAAATAAATAGTATCTCCAACATCACAAGTCGTTAAGTAGAATAGAAGTGATCAACAACTTCATCAACCAATATCTATATTATACATATCTACAAGCTTTAGCAACGTTAGGACACCAATAATAACTTCACCGAATGAAACTCCAACAATGGATAGACATCATCCATGGAATCCTTGCATTATTGATAACGCGTGTCATAATGAGAACAACATATATATCTTTTCATCAATAGGTAGTGAGTTAAATCATAAACTCATCATAAACACCATCATGCAATGATAAGTGGTTAAGAAACCATAATGCCAACAATGAGTTGTTATAAACATATAATATGCTCTCCCTGAACTTGTGTTAATTGTACACCATCAATTCTGATAATATCCATATCATCAATCAATAAATGCATCAAGAACTATTTCAACAATAGCAATATAAGACTTTGAAACAACTTATAAAATAAACATGAACCAACATCACTCCTAAGAAACATATTGGCCTCATTAATAGTTTGTAACAAATCAACATTAGAACCAGAATGTGAATATGAACTGATGGAATCATATGAGAAGCTCCCCATGAATCTATGCCACTCCTTTCTCATCAAAGAGAAGCATACATGACTCTCTAAATAAAAAATAACATGTAAACACATATTTCCTTCATGAGAAACATGTAAAAAATGTAAAATGTTGATTTTTACAACCCTTGTTGGCTTGATGGGCCCTAATCTAGGTTCAACATTAAGTAGCCAAGCAAATCCCTACACTACTGGCCTTTTTGGCATCAATATGTAGAGTGCAGACTTCACCCGAAGAAGTATGGGGGGATGGAGGAACCAATTTTCTGCACCTTGAGATGGTTGTGATGTCAATTTTATACCCTACCCCTGCCTTAGCGCAGATCGATAAGCCCTTTAGGGCTTATCAATTTACTTCTCTTATTCATCCTTGAAGCCTTCGTGAAAGTCTCTGATCGTCCTTCACAAATGCTAAATATCCAATTCAGATGCTTACGTGCCTATATAATTACTCTTACTTATGTATTTACTCAGATTATCTTATTTTTCTATAGTCTTAACATGTAATTATGATTATCTTCGTGTGAACATATATCTTTACTTGCATTCATATAACAAAGAGAAACATATAGAATCGTACATCAAAATAGCATTAAAACATAAACCCAGTGTTCAACGTAACATAATCGCATGCAATTAACAAAAGTAAAGTAGACAGGTAATTTCCAGAATACTTCTCTTTATTGATAATCTAGATTTCCAATATAGACTCTGACTACCTTGCGCACAGAACTGCAGGGTTCTACGCACTCAGTTGTAGAGCCTCTTCCTATGCTAAGACTCCTTACTCTTAGCTCTCACGGACCCAAAAATTTACATAGAACTTTATCAAAAAATTATGAACTACCTTAGAATCTCTAAGACTCTCCTTTTTATACATTCCCATGGTCCACAAACCAAGGGCGGATCTCATCAAGCCGACACAAACTATCTAAACTAAGGTTGGAAACCCTTTTTGGATGTTTACATCTTCATGCTCCGTGACCACAAAACATGGAGACTTTACATTCTTTACATAAAACTTGGGCCTTTAGCCCCAAAACTTGGTCTTTTAACCCCAAAATGTACCCCAGGGGACCCATTCACAATACGCCCCCAACACAAATCTAATGACTTTCCCTTGAGTCACTCTACTAGTGTAGAGATCCTGTCATGAAGACCTCCCAGCTCCACCTGTACCACTGTGACTTCAGCCAAATCCCAATCCTCTAGCTTTAAATGGGGGACACGCACCATGTGCGGTCCTTTAATTGTGATCTTGTTTGGCAGCAATGATGTATGCAGTGTGAACTTTCTCTCATCAATGTCCTTTGGGACCTTTGCCTTGCGTCAGTGTAGAGGAATGTATTCGAGCAATTTAGAGATAGGGTCGGACCCTTCAACGTCAACATCCTCTGCCCGCATGTCAATGTCTTCCCCACCCATACTGATTTCTTCACTGTTTTCCTCAAGTTCCAAGTCAACCACCTTGCCCTTCTCCTACACGGTGGGCTTTTCCTTCTATGAGTTCTTTTTGGGTGACGCATGCACCGGTGGTGTCACTTTGTGCTTATCTTTCTTCTTTTTTGAACCCTCTTTGGTCAACATAGGTCTCACCATAGGAAAAATTGGCGATTTGGGTACCTCTGCAGGTACTTCAACACTAGCTATCTCTGGGGCATTGTCCTTAGCTTCCATTGTTACCTCCGGGGTAGCTCCCCCAGCTTCCATTGCTTCTCCAGCACTCACAATTTTTGCAGGCGCCGACATGATCCTAGTAAAAAACTCTCTCCTTTCCTTTGGCAACCTCTCAAATGCTGAACTTGTTATCAAAGCTTCAAATTTCTCACAGTTCATACGTGCCTAAGAGCTCAACACCTCAATTCTCAAAATGCCAAGTGTTTTCCGCTGGGTAGCCACCTATAGTTTATAAGAATTTTCAAATTCAAATCTGACCGTTCCTCCCAAAATTCATTCATAAATGCTAAATTGGAGGAAAATTTTCAAATATCTTGCCCTTAAATTCTGACTTAAATGCCACCCCCTGCTCCATTTAGCCGTTTTTTTGTTGTCAAATCATGAACAGTGACCATAATGGTCACTTTCTAGCTTCCCTGCACAGCCTTTGCTTTGATAGCACAACTCCCTATGTTTTTTTGTTGACATTGTGACATTCCTTCATTCCGCGCAGTTGCTAAATCACATAGATCCACAACCTGGGCAATGTAGTTTATAGTATCACACCTCATTTTAACTTCCTGGGATGCTAAGACTTTGCTTCCATCATGTAGTCATCTAGAGGGATCACCCATGTATGGCTTCAATTAACTACCATTCACCCTCCCTGGGAATGGCTCTCGATTCAACTCTACCAACTAAATTGCTCCACTGTTAGTAATCTCTTTGATGACATATGGCCCCAGCCAATGCATCCTAAATTTTATTGGAAATTTATCAAACTTTCTATCATATAATAAAACTAAATCATTTACCTTGAAGGTGCACAGTTTGATGTGCCAATCATGCCATGCCTTTTCACACTCCTTTTGAACTTGTTGATTGAATCCAGCTGGGAATCTATCCTCTTTAGGATCTGTTAGTTGCATGAGCCTCTCCTCCAGGGTTCCACAATCCACCATTCCTTTGAATTCCGCTATGCATGGACTAGGTACAATGTACTACATCGGCATCACAACTTCTATGCCATAAACCAGTCTAAACGGTGTTTGTCCAATCAACTTCTTGTAATTCGTTCTATAAGCCCATACTAGCACGGTACGCACACATCCCAGTCATTTCATTGAGCATTGAAAAACTTTGTTAAAGTTCTCTCCAATATTTTATTAAACACTTCCATCATCCCATTAGCATGTGGATGATATGGCATGCTCTTATGATGGTAAACCCGAAATTCCTCCATCATCGCTCTGATTGTCTCATTAAGAAAATGCTTACCGTGATCCCTCATTAAAATTTTTAGATAAAAAAACCTTGTCAGCATATACTCAAAGATGAATTTTGCTACTATCGCATTTGTACAGTCCTTCACAAGTTGTGCCTCTACCCACCTAATTAAGTACTCAGTCGCAGTGATCATGTACCACACAACCATCTTCTTTCTTGGAGGCTCAATTGTTCCCACAAAGTCAATCGCCCACTTTTTTAAGGACTTTAACAATATCTATAGATTCAGCGGTAGCTCATCCCTCCGCGAGGCTCTGCCAGTCCTTTGGCATGCATCACATATCTAATAATATTCTTTTGAATCCTTATGCAATGTCGACAACCACAACCCAATTCATAGAATCTTTTGCATTGTTTCTTTTCCTACATAATGACCTCTCGCAGCTCCTCCATGAGCCTCAATGCGAATGCTATTTCATTCAAAATCTGGCACATAACGTTGCAATATTTCATTTGATCCCATTTCATACAGGTGCCCTACAATGAAAGAAAAGTCTACCGCATGCACCACCAGTTCCTTCTTCTGTTGACTTGCATATCCTTCTGGAGTTGTTCATGTCGTCAGGAAGTGTATAATATCTTCAAATTGATTTTCCATGATGTGTACTGCAAAGAGCTATGCATTAGGAAGTCCTTCCTCAAAATTAGTCGGCTCTTTCCTAGTTTTAATGCGCGATAGATGATCCATTCATGTGTTCAATCGTCCTGGTTTCACAATGACTTCAAAATCATATTCTTGGAACAACAACAACCACCTACACATCTTCCCCCCCAACATAGTCTTGTTGATGAGGTATTTTAATGCAGAATGGTATGTATACATCTTAAAATGTCTACCCAAAAGTTAATTCCCAAACTTCTGGAGTGTGTACAGCATAGCTAATCCTTCATGCTCTGTAGTGAAATAATTTTTGTCAGCTTTGGACAACTTCCTACTTGAAAATGCTATAGGATGATCCAAGTCCCCTTCCTTGGCCTGTGTCAATACTACTCCCAACGCAATATATCACAGGTCCACATGCACATGAAATTCCTTCTTCCAATCCAGGAAGACTAGGATCGGCGTAGTGACCATTTTCTCCTTTAGCACATCCAAGCTCCTCTGACATTCTTCATTCCAACAAAACGTAACATCCTTCTTTAACAATTTTTCCATCGGCACATTGATTTAGGCATAACTCCTGATGAATTTCCCATAGTATCATGTATGCCCTAGCATTGAGCGCAGCTTTTTCACACTACTTGGCACCTCCAAATTGATTATGACTGCAATCTTCACAAGGTCTACCATCAATCCTAGTCTACATACCACATGACCTAGAAAGATCCCAAAAGGGACACAAAAAAAACATTTCTTCAGATTGAGCATGATATGGTACCTTTGGCATTTATCTAGCATCAAGCACAGACTAGCCACATGGCGCTTTACTAGTCCAAGCACTGTCCAATCATCAAAGTATACCTCCAGAAATTTATGAATGAAGTCTTTGAATGCCAAGATGACTACGTGCGAAAAGGTTGTTGGCATGTTCTTCAGCCCAAAAGTCATCACCGTATACTGGAAGCATCCCCATTCAATTGCGAAGGTCATCTTACTTCTATCCTTCGGCATGATCTTGATCTGATGGGAGAACCCATCAATAAATGAATATGCTTCTTTGCTACCAATGTTATCCAACACCTCATCAGTGAACGAATTTGGGAAGGGATCATACACATAGGCATCATTCAACTTCCTGAGATCTACGCATATCCTTATTTCATCCTTCTGCTTCTTTTCCTAAGCTACTATTGGGCTCACCCAATCAAATTCTTCCACCGATTCAATAATACCTGCTGCAAGCATTTAATCCAACTCCAAATGGATGCTTTATTTATACTTCTGATTGAGGCAGCAAGGTATTTTTTGAACTGGCTTTGTGTTGGGTTTTAGATTGATCTTGATGACACCTAGGTCCCCTATTATCGCTTTCATATCTGAAAATTTCATGGGGAATAGATCCTAATATTTGCAGAGTAGTTCAGTGACCTTATCTACTATTGCGTCGTCCCAGTAGTCCCCAATATTTGCAAACTTCAGCTCTGCCTCTATGCCAATGTTCACTTGTTTAGTTTTGAGTGGCTCGGTTATGTCTGGGTTCTCTAGTTGGGGTCCCTCAACTTCACGGTGCCCTTTAGTCTATGGGATATTAATCTTCCTCGAGTCTTCATCTTCTTCTTCGATTGTTACATTGTAGCACTCTAACGCGTGGATCAACGAGGTAGTCTAATCAGGTTGAATCAAATCTAGAGGATCCTACATTATCCTAAAGATTGTTGCCTTAACCTCTTCCAACGCTTCATCGATATATTCAAACCCATCCTCAAAGTTGAACATCATAAAAAATCCTTGGTGCAAAACATCCCATTCTTCAGTGCCATGGTGAAGATCCGTCTCCAAGTACCAATTCATTGGTATAACATCCAAAGTATGAAAAAACATATGGACCCACTCCGGTTGAGCCTTTGCTCCATACACTTCAGTCCATTTGGCCAAATTGTCATGTGGATAATTTCTTCCATCATAATTTGTTTTTAGCTGCACTTGTGGTTGACCAAACCACACTCTCATCATTTTTCTGTACATGCACCGATCATCAAAATTGTCCTTGTGTGTGCCCCATGATCTTGCAGGTGTAACACAGAACACCCAGTCCAGGGCCTGGAAGCGATGATTCTCTGGCACTTCTCTCTCAAATGCATCCAAAAAGTGATCAACATTAGTTAAACCATCATAGTAAGGCACATTTCTTATCTTTGATGATACATAGCACAACTACTTGGTCATCATATTACAACGCAACATAGATACTTCATATAGTCAATTCTACTAGTGCTCTAGTTCTTCGTCTAAATCTGATGTCCAGGAACTTTTACGGTCCCATGCAATACATCCATTTGCTATCGGATTCACCCAATCCTGATCTCTCGTTGTTATCTTGTAAATCTAGTTCAAACCGTCATCACTTTCATAATCACAGATTGATTCAGTATAGCGTGGTCCTTCTATAGGGTCTAGTGGCACCACTACATAGAGTGATTTCTTCTCAAATATGCCAAATTGATCCCAAGGAGTGCGGGGTAGGGATTGTTGTCATCCACAATTTCTATCACTTCAAAATCATCTATCATGCTTGCACCTTCAATATCAATTGTTACCCCCTGCAACCTTCCCATTGGGATGATTTTCTAATGATTCGTCATTCTTAACTAAATCAGAGACCACTATAGCATAGGTCTCCCCATTCTCTCCCATGTTTGTTTTAGCAAAACGTTTGTGTCCGATCCCAAATCTAAAATAACTTGATCCATCTCATATTTTCCTATCTACACGATGAGTCTCCTCTCACGTCCAGTTCTTGCCTTATCCTTACCAATATTTCTAACTACGCACGATACATTAGTAGCATTTTCCTTCTCAGTGCACCTATTAATTAGGTCATGTAGTCCCTTCACAACCTTGCTATTGTGTAGCAATTTCATGTAGGTCTCCAAGAACGTGGTAATCATGGGTGGGTCCATTTCTTCAACTTGCTTCTCCTGACTCACCGAGGTAGAGGCCTCGGCAAAGATTTTCTCCACTTCCATAAATGTTTATTTCGCACGTTCTAAATAAAACCTAGTCTCCTTTTCTGGTGCTTTGTGGAGCCACCCACCTTCTTTAGGCTACTTCCTCTTATCTTCACCCATCATTGTCCAACTCCGCAGTACAACATTTACCTTAGGATCTTACTCGTGATGTTCAGCCCTCATCATCTACAAGTTCATATTTGGTTGTTGAGGTTGCGCCCCCTTCTCGCATATCTTAGCTAACAATATAGGGCAATCCTCTGTCGCATGGTTAAATTGAGTATAATAGCGGCATGACAGTCATGTCAGATTCGGGTAGTCTCACGCGTACTGTCCTGGTCCCCCACACTTGTAATAGATAACCTACCCTCGACCTCTACGAGGTCCTCCTCCACCTCAGCCTCGTCCACACCCCTAATACTTGCCTCACGCTCGTCCAATGCCTTGGTCTAGGTGCTGGGTTTCTTCCTACACCATGTATGCAGGTGTTCTATCCATCATTAATTTGTAACTATGGCAATTGCACTCATCATGACCCATTGATTGACAGAGGTTGCAGAAGAGTTACTGCGGTGTCTATATAAATTTCTATAGCAAATGCAATTGTTTGTCGCATGTTTCCCAGCTACCTGACAGATAGCACACCATAGCATGGGCCATGTACTTGGCCTTGCTATAGCTTCTGGCCTTAGAGGCATTGGTCCCCCCGCTACAACATAGTTTGTGAAAACTGGACAATGATCTTTGTACTGCCCCTAGCTTTTGCACTTTAGGCACCAAACTTCTTCGCGCACCTCTAGCCGAGCTGTTCTATCTTTATCTAGACTTTTCATTTCTAGGAAAAGGTTCTGCAATTGCGCATGAATCTGTTGAACCCCCAGATTAGCATCTTGCATTGGTGTCTCATGCAATCTCATCGCGATTTTCAGAGCTTCCGCTTAGGTCCCAATCTTATGTTGTGATAGTGAAACCCTTAGATGAGGCAGGAGTGAGGCCACAAACCATTCATAGTACTGCCCATCAGTCAAACTCATGTTAGCCTCGTGGATCATACACTTCAACCTCTGATACAAATCCTAGGGTGTCTCACTAGGCTTCATCATGATCTCTTTGAATCTTAGAATTGATTGTGCTTCAGATGTAGGTCTACTAAATTCCTTATTCAGCGCAGTTTGGATATCTGCCAATGTGGAAATCACGTTATCCATGTAGTACTTAATGTACCACGTTAGTGTGCGGTTTGGCAAAGCACTAACCAATGTTTCTTTCTTCATTTTATCATCCATGATACCTTGAGCTTCCAATACAATCTTCGCAGTGAACCAAAAATGGTCTAGATCTTCATTTCCCACACCCTTGAACACATGTAGCTTTACAAATTTCTCCATATTGAATGGTGGTGGAGGTGGTAGTGGTGTGGGTGAGGGTGTAAGCGATGGAGGTTAAGATGGAGGTGGTGTGGGTGGATGGCATGTTTACGGGAACCCCTATCTTATTAACTGAACAATGCTCTACAGAGAAGCTTGTGTTCCTTCCTCGTCATCACTCAGAGGAGGTTCAATCAACAGGCTATATTCAAAGCCTCTTCTTCCTCCGTCCTTGAACATCCTTCCACTTCATGTAGCCCCAAACATCAAGGTAACTGTATAACCCATTTTTCACACAATAACATCTTAATCCAAGTATTTAGAGACCTTAAGTACTTACCTCATGGTCCTTTGAAGAAGCGTTGCTCTGCTTCATTGTAATTGATCGAAGTATTGACTATGAACTATGTCACAAATCCTCCTATGATACGATCAAGCGAATGATCAACAACGTGCATGATATTATCTTCAGAGGTTTCCAATCTCCGCACTAACTACTGGGTCTAGACAATCAGACCATCAAGCCTCCACTTCCCTTGGTCATCTACCAACTTTGTAATCCACTCATATAATTCAACCAGGAAGAATCAAGAAAAGATTTCATGTATCTCTGTGTACAGATATCTGTCCAAGCACTGTTCTTTCGTCAATTATGGATTCTTGTTTTCCTGCACCGTGAATTCGTGGATCTTTCTATCTAACCAGCCTTCAATCTCTTTCTTAGTTGGATTCTAATGATGCGACATCACACATCTCTCATACAGATCCCTGTCTTGGCAACGGAACCATTTGTTGGCTTGATGGGCCCTGACCTAGGTTTAGCATTAAGTAGCCAAGAAAATCCCTACACCACTGGCCCTGTTGACATCAATCCATGGAGCATGGACTAAATTCTCACCCAAAGCAGTATGGGGGGATGCAAGAACCAAGTTTTCTCCCCGTGAGATGGTTGTGATGTCGATTTTATACCTTTCCTTCACACAGATCGATAATCCCTTTTGGTCTTATCAATGTACTTCTCTTATTCATCCTTGAAGCCTCCGTGAAAGTCTCCAATCATCCTTTGCGGACACTGAATAGCCAATTCAGACACTTACATGCCTTTGTAATTACTCTTACTTCTGTATTTGCTCAGATTATCTTAGTTTCGTATTGTCTTAACATGTAATTATGATTATCTTCGCGTGAACATATATCTTTGCTTGCATTCATATAACAAAGAGAAACATATAGATTCGCATATCATAATCACATTAAAACATAAATCCAGTGTTCAATGTAACATAATCTCATGTAATTAACACAAGTAAAATACAAAGGCAATTTCCAAAATACTTCTCTTTATTGATAATCCAGATTTCCAGTACATACTTTGACTACCCTACGTACACAGCTGCGGACCTCTACCCTAGGCCTCTACTCACTCAGCCGCAAAGCCTCTTCATACACTAAGAATCCTCACTCTTAGCTCTCACAGATGAAAAAACTTACTTAGAACTTCATCAAAAACTTATGAACTGAATTAGACTCTCTAAGACTCTCCATTTATACATTCCCATGGCTCGTGAACCAAGGGTAGATCTCATCAACCCGACACAAACTATCTAAACTAAGGGTCGAAACCCTTTTTAATTGTTTACATCTTCACACTCCATGACCACAAAATGTGGAGACTTTACATTCTTTACATAAAACTTGGGCCTTTAGCCCTAAAACATGGGATTTTAACCCCAAAATTGACCCCAGGGGACCCGTTCCCAACAACCCCAACTTTCCCTGAACATGAAATACATGTTAGAACAATTAGTAGAGTGAAGATGCAAGAATTATTCCTAATTTTTGTCTAAGATATTCAAAAGAATCACATGGAAGAGGCTTGGGAAATGGATTTGAAACTTGTTCTTTTGAAAGAATGTATTCCAACTTGAATTTTTTCTCAAGAACTTTCTCTCTAAGAAAATGGTGTTTGATTGGGATGTGCTTCTTTTTTCCGTATATTACAATATTTATAGAGATACTTATGGCACTAGTGTTGTCACAGAGAATAGGTGTAGGTTGAGGATAAGTGACTTGAATGTCCTACAATGTTTGGATCGCCTATAGAATTTGAGTACAACAAGAGGCATCAACAACATATTCTACTTCAACATCCGACAAAGCAATACAAATTTGTTTCTTAGTTAACCAAGAAACTAAGTGAGGTCCCAAATATAATGCTCCTCCACTAATACTTTTACGGTCATAAAAAATACCTACCCAGTATGCATTTATGTAAGGATAAAGTGAAAAATATGTTTTTTTGGGATAACAAAGAACAAAATATTGAGTGCCCTAAAGATACTTGAATATCCTCTTAACTGTTTTGAGATGAGTTTCCTTGATATTTTCTTGGAATCATCCAACTATGCCAACTGCATGTATAATGTCTAGTCTTGTACCAATAAAATAAAGTGAGATTCCAATCATAGATCTATATTCAAGTTGATTAACTATAGGATAGTCATCATTTTGAATAAGATTGCGTCCTGTTACCAATGGTGTGAACATAGGTTTACAGTCTTCCATTTTGTACTTCTTCATAATCTGTTTGAGATACTTGGTTTGAGAAAGAAAGATACCATCTTTAGTTTGATGAATTTGAAGACCAAGAAAGTATGTTATCTCATCGAGTAAAGAAATTTCAAATTCCTATTGCACAGATGGAGAATATCCTTGACTCAAGATTCAATATTGATTCCAAATATGATTTCATCAACATAAAACACTACTACCAAAAGTTTGACTTTGTCATATTTGATATATAAATTTCTATCTGCAAATCCTTTCTTGAATCCTTGTTCCTAAAGATACCTGTCAAGATGATAATACCATGAATGAGGAGCCTGTTTTAACCCATATAGTGCCCTCTTAAGTTTTTAAACATGATTTTTATCATTTCTAAGTATAAATCATTCAGATTGTTCAATATAATCTTCTTCTTCTAGGTACCCATTTAAAAATGCATATTTAACATCCATTTGATATATTTTAAAGCTACAAAAAATAGAAAATGAAAGAAACATTCTTATGGCTTCAAATCTAGCTATAGGTGCAAATGTTTCTTTAAATTCTATCCCTTCCTGTTGAGCATAGCCTTTGCATACACGTCTTTCTTTTTTTCGAATTACTTCTCCATTTTCATTTAGTTTGTGCTTAAACACCTAATTTGTCCAAATTACATTTTAATTATGAGGCCTTGGTACAAGTTCCCATGTATGGTTCTTTTCTATTTGATCAAGTTCTTCATGCATTTCCTTAAACCATAATTCATCTTTTCTTGCTTGATTCACATTTTAAGATTCAATTGTGGATAATAAGGCTAAGTGACTAGATGATCCAACAAAAGTTCTTCTAGTTTGTATTTTGGCTTCCTTCTCACCTAGAATTTGAGATTCAGGATGATTTGTCTGAACATACATTGATGGGGTCTTTTCTTTCATACTTGTATTTTCATTTCCTTATTTTGATGCTTCTCTTTCTTCTTCTCCTAAAACTTCTTGTATTTTAGTAGGGAGTGGTTTGTCATTTTCTTGTGCTTCCTTTTTTGGTACTTGTTGATGCTTCATCAATCACAATATCTATACCTACAAAAATAATTTTCAGCCTTTTATTATAACATTTATATCCTTTTCTTCTAGAAGGGTATCCAAGAAGGATTCCTTCATCAACTCTGGATTCAAACTTTCCAAGCTTATCATAATTTTTCTTTATGAAACATGTCTTCCAAAGATTCTAAAGTGTTTGACAGTTGTAGGCTTACCATACTAGAGTTCATATGGAGTTTTATCATTGTTTACTCAAACATGGGATTTTTTAAGTGTATCCGTAGATGTATGTAGTACTTCTCGCAAGAAGGTGTGAGGTGTTCCTGACTCATCAAGCATGGCATGCACCATTTGTTGAATTTTTCTGTTCATTCTTTTTGCCACACCATTTTGTTGTGGAGTTTTAGCTATGGAAATTTTTTTTTTGATGTCGTGATATTCAAAAAAGTTTAAAAATTCATCTGATATAAACTCTTGCTCTGTCAAATCTAAGACATTTGATTTTTAGTTCGAATTCATTTTCTACCATATCATTGAAAATTTTAAAATATTTAAATGCCTCATCTATATACTTTAGTAAGCCAACCCAACACATTCTTGTAAAGTCATAAATCTATAGCATGAAGTATTTTTCACCGTAAGGAGACTTCTTTCTCATAGGTCAACATAATCAATGTGAAGAAGTTCAAGGGGTTTACGTGAAGTGCATTCTTTAGCTTTAAATTGAACTCTAGATTTCTTACCAAATTGACATGATTTACAAATACTATTTTTAGGTGGAGAAATGTTGGTAAGGTCATGAACTATTCCCATCTTGCTTTATTTATATAGTTGATAAAATATGAGGTGTCCCAATATTTTTTTTCAATGCCAACATTCTTCATATTTGCTCAAAAAATAATGCTCTTTGTTGCCTTCTACGATATAGACATTACCTGGAGTTTTGTTTCCTTTTATTATGGTCTTACTTGTATTCAAATTTATTACCACTCAATTCTTTGATTTCAAAATAACTTCATGTCCCTGATCATACATTTGGCTAACACTTAACAAGCTATATTTTATCCCATCAACAAATAATGCATTCTCAACCTTGACCTTTTCTTTTAAAAACATAGATCCTTTTCCTTTAACAGTAGCACGAGTTATTTTCAAAAGTCACATTCTTTTCTTTCTTAATTTCCTTAAAAGAAACAAAATTATCTCTTTCACCTGTCATATGATTTGAATAACCACCGTCAATGTACCAAAGATTCTCTTTATTTCTTGCATATAATGATAGACCAAAATTTTCAGAGGAATACATTTTCTTTTTCCATATCTTTTTGAGGTTTTATCTTCTGCTCATGTTGATAAAATGAATTCATCCTGCTTCTTCATGACCAAAGTTATTGTAAATATAGAATTCAACTTCATTTATAAGAGGGGATAAATCATTATAAGAAGACTTGTTTTTCCTATTTCCAGCATGTTTTTGATCTTTCTTCTCTAGTCATAATCGTTTTATAAGCAACATAATGAACTACTTTTTGACCAAAGTTGTGACAAGTCAAGCTTTTACCATTGAAGTAAGAGTACCTAGGAGTATAATACCTTTTTGAGTAACTTTCTCTTTGTTCATTGAAAGGTTGTTTTTCCTGAGAATAGTTTGACCCTTCATTCTTTTGTTGAGTCCTATAATTTTAATGATTGCTTCCTTTTACTGGATTGGCATAGATTTGTGTACATGTTTCAAATGTTTTCATAGGTTTTGATGTTTCACCATTTTGATTTGGATTGTATCCAATAACTATCTTTCTTAGTGGAGAACACTCAACTTTAATGATTTCTTCTAACCTTTTGGATCCTTAGCAAATATAAGATTTAGATCTTTTGTTTTCTCAAGTTCCTTTCTTATACCCACAATTTCAAGTTGTAAAGTTTCGTAGTGCTTCTCCATTTCTTGGACTTGTTTCTTCAAAGTTTCTTCTATTAATTTAGCCTCTTCTAGATAGGTATTTTGCTGAGTCATTTCTTCAACTAGGTTGTTTTATTCATACATATTGATTTCCTTTTGTTGATTCTTGTTTATGTTCCTCAATCTATCAATTTCTTCTAGAGAATCCAAAAATTCATCATCATACTTACCTACACATTGTTCTTCAAATGCCATAAGTAATTGACAATATTGATTTGATTCATCATCCTCATTATTGGAAGAATATTCACTATCTTCATGAATATAAAAACTTTTCTTGCTATTAAAATCTCTTTTAACATTCTTCTTTGATACATTATTTCCCTTTTCATGATTTTATTTATAAGGACACTTAGCGGCATAGTGACCTACTCTTCCATAGAAAAAACATTTGAAAGGAAAATTACCTTTGAACATGTCAGTTCCTGCTTGAAGCTTCTTTATGGAATTCACTTCTTCTTCATTTGAAATGTAACTTTTTTCTTTAGGCTCTTCTTTTTATTTCTATTTTTTTGTGGCTTTGAATGTTGATTCTCTAATAACTGATGTACCCCCTTATCTCATCTCAAAAGATTTCAATATCCCATGGAATTGTTCAATAGTGAGATTCTTTAAATCCTGCATTTCTTAAATAGAAAAAACTTTTGAATCAAACTTTGGGATTAGCGATCTCAAAATCTTTTCAAAAATAGTAGTATCCTTTATTTTGTCACCAATATTTTTCATTGAGTTAACAATCTCTTTTACTCTAAGGAAAAAAATTTCAAAGATTTCATCATCATGCATTCTAAGAGCCTCATACTGAATTTTATATGTTTTAAGTTTAACACAATTTACCTTAGTGTCACCTTCATAGCTTTGGACAAGCTTATCCCATATTTCCTTTGCGTGTTCAGTTGCATGAATTTCACAAACTCAGATTCAACCAAACTTTGCAAGACAATATTTACAACATTTTCAATTATCTCATACTATTTCTTCCATGCATCATTTGTGGGAATGGAGGCTAGGTATTGATATCCACTTCCAACAATTTCCCATACATCAACTCCTAGTGCCTAAAAATACACTCTCATTCTTATTTTTCAAAATACAAAGTTAGTTCCATTAAACAAAGGGATATTGATAGAATATACTCCCTCTTGGATGCTCATATTGATAGATATCCCTTTAAGCGATCAAGCTTTTTCTGAGGGACCTACTCTGATATCAATTCTTAGGAAAAATACTGAGAGGGGGGATAAATCGATATTTTTAATTCACTTTAAACTTTCAATATCATATTTAGAATTATATATGTTACTATTATTTATGCAACCCACGTATGTACAATACTTTAGTGAATGTAAACAATGTATATCCAGTTTACTTAATTTTTCAAAACATCCATCAGTAATTTAACTCAACCATTGCATTCATTAATCATTGAACATACAGTAAGGAACAGATAAGTCAAAAAACATAAGAAACACACATAGAACACCAGGATTGTAGGTGGAAACCCAATGTGGGAGAAAACCATCACTCTCGTTGTCTTTGTCTTCTTTCTTATTATATAAAGAAAATCTTCATTACATTTAGTACTTGTGTAGACTCTTACCAACATGGAGGAACCCACCTGCAGGAGGCTACAAGTTCCAGTCATTCTCCAACACCCACTAGAAGGGATCTACAACCCCCATATCTCATTTACTAGCTTCTACTAGAAGGGAGCTCCAACACCCTCACTGAAAGTTACAACCCTCAGCTTCTTGTGGACCTTGTTTCATAATATTTTAGACTAGATCCATATATCAAACAATCATAAAATAACTCGTAGGCCACCTTTCATCATATTTTCAAACTAGACCCACATCAACAATAAGCCCAAACCAATATTCCAAGTTGTAATATTGAATCACAAAATTTGAATCATTGAAGCATTGTAAACCAACTTAATCATTGAAGAATCAAAACACTGAAGAAAACTAATCAATGAACTGGACCTCAACCAATCATTCCAACCAGATCAAATCAATGCACAACCAATCCAATCAACAATGCTAGATATAGATATACATCATTGAAAGACATCAAAAAATAGAACATAACCTGTCATCATCAAGAAACACTACAAACTCTAACTAAATATTAACTTCAGAATATATACATGTTTGTTCTAAAGTATAACCAAGTATATACGCACTTCTTCTAAATGAAACCTACATATATATCTCAAGTCACAAAATGCTAAAACTAAATCACTACATCATTCTTAAAGTTATATCATACCGAGTCACAGTGGAAACTTAATCACATTCCAACATCTTGTAGCATCATCACTAACCAATATTCCAATCCATAATCAAATCAACCCAGTCAACACTACTATATACAAACCATTCATATCAAGGCATCATTGACAAAAAAAAACTAATAGAACATATATCATCAACTTTCATCATCATTCAGTAATTGAAAAACCCTAGTAAATTCATGACTTCCATATAATAGATCTACGTGTATACATGAATACCATGCATAACATATGCATATATATTTCAACATACTCAATAAATTATCGTAGAATGTATATACGACAGCACTAAAAAAAATCCACATTTGTATGTGGCCTTACTTAAGAAAACACGCGTGTAGATCTTAAATCACAGAATCAAACCTTTACTGCAAACACCACACATATTCTACATACCTTACTGTCAAATCACATATTACTTCAAGCATATTCAAAAAAATCTTGTGTCATTAGATATTTAAATCAGCCAACTATAATAGTTAGTACTTAATGCACTTTCATATCTCTCATTTTCCTTCTCCTCACTCCCTGGTGCACACCTGTTTCATATAATATCACATATAAAATAACCCATTACATTGCACACCCATCTTATAGGTTTTACTTTCTCCAATACCTTAGGTACATCCTTTGTTAAAATTGATGGTATTTGTTGATAGGATCAAATGTATGTTACCACCTCACATACTATGAGAAATTACCATGGTAGTGACCTGTATTATCCATATTTCCATGGTTTGGATTATGTACATGACTCTTCTTCATAGGAACTGTGTATACATTCTGAAACTTAACTTTTATGATTCATTTGTAACTGAACTACAATTTCTCTATTTATAACCTCTGTAACATACGTACTAATATTCATGACATCTACATTATTTCCACAATCATCATATTTTCATCATGTTGACATCAAGGACATATTTTTCAAGCAAGTTTCCTTCAAGGACAACACATTAACCATAATGCCAACAATGTTTTCTCTCGTATTTCCAATACCCCAATATCTTTCTACTAACAATGCTAGGGGACAAAAATATGGGAGACCCCTAGTAAAAAAGGTTCCTATCATAGGCCTAAAGAAAATTGATTTTGTGAGGTTCCTAATTTTAAAATATTCCTAAGTATTCCACAAATTCTTTGGTATTTCTTAGATTCTCGATAAATTTCAAATCCCAATGTTTGAATGTATTATTATAAAGTTTTGTAATCCTAAGATTTTAAGGTTGGATGGGTGGGAGTGTAAAGAATAAGGAATACCATTTTCATAAGTGATTGGTAAAACTATTGAAATCAATTTGATCAAAGGGAGATATAAAAAGATCTCATCAGCATAGGAAGTTGCGTAGATCTAGGGTCCATTGGAAAAAATGCCAAGTTGGGGATTAAAAGATATAAGAGAGTAAATAAAACAAGGAAGTGTGAGAATTTGAATAGGTGCACTATAATTAGTATCCACAAAGGAGGTGTCCAAATTTCAAGAAGAATGAGATTCATCTACATTGAAATGTGAAAGTGGTGAGTAGAGCGAAAATGTTCTATAGTGAAGTGTGAGAGTAATGTGGTATACATTAAATTGTGAATGACGGATCTAAAGAAAAAGCTAACACATGATGAGGTTTCTAAAAAAAAAAACAAATAATAACAAAATGGACCAAATAAAACTAGATTGTAGATCAAATCAATAGAGGGTATTGATGTCTTTTATAGGTTGGTTCCTACAAAGTAGTATAGACGATTAATGTCTCCTATAGGCTGGTGCCTATAAAGCTATAGGATTGGTGTCTCCAAGAGGTTGGTGAGTGAAAATTAGAGGGTAATGGCATTCATGTAGTATAGTGCCTAGAAAGTAGTGTGTATTGGTGTCTCCAATAGTTTGGTATTTGCAAATAAAATGGGATTAATGTCTCCTATATTTTGGTTCCTACAAATTAATGCAATAGTAGGTTGATGCCAACAAGATATTTCATATAAACAAGTTGTGTGGTTTTCTCTTATAAGGGTTTCCATGTGTATATTATGTTACTTGTTTAATTTATAAGATTTATGTTTTATAATGTTTGACTAGTTATAACTAAGCAAAATAGTTGTCATTATACTCATCCAGCCCCCTCCTAGTATATTTGTGAATCCAACAAAGATGTTGTGAAAAATGAGAATAACTTTATATTATTTTTTTTCTTAATTCAATTAATTAAATTAAATTAGAAAACAAAAAAATACATACATATGTATGTCATAAGATCTAAAATATTAAACCAACCTAGATCGATCTTAAACGAAGATTTATAAAACGTCAAGATGGATCAAATTTCTTAATGTGTACTTCTTTATTGAATATGAAGGAATTAAAGCATGACATGGAGTTACTATACCAAGAGTAGTAAGGTGATGTATAACCTATATTTTTTGAGTGAACATAACATTTCATTAAAACAAATATATTGAATAAAAAATAATTAATTATATATGTATGTGACAACATCTAAAAGAATAAACCATCCTAGATCCATGTTAAACCAGGGGACCAAATTTCTTAATTTCTAATTGTTTATGCATTTAATATGAGTGATTTAGTAAATAGCATGGATATAAATGGTTAAGTTTACAAATTGATACATTTTATCCGAATTGGTGCTTGATAGTTCCAAGTTTAATATGGATTTGAGTTTATGATCAAAACATAATTCAATAGTGGTCATCATACTCAGTGGTTCTGGATATATTCCTTCAAATATTACACCTCTTACTACTATGGAGACATCATCATTTTATAATACCCCAACCCACATTTACACTCTTTTATAGGGTCTCTAGCGTAAACATGAACTGATTATTACTATGACATTACCCAACCTCCAAGTTCGAGTTATGGAAATGTGGCCTACTAACCATAACACATACTACAACCCCTCAGGGACACTAGATCTCTCAGGAGTTTGGAAACCACCCTAGGTGATCAATCCCTATGTTGGAACTACTTTTCACAAGCTTTACATCCCAACCACACTCTTGACACATTGTGCATCTGGTTGGAAGGTTCTAACCTCACCCGTATGATTTCCTGCATGCAGTTATGACTGAAATGTTCCAGTTATGTACCAATGGTTGTGAGATATGTGCCAATTTTTCAAGGCTGGCCTACAAGCCATTGTCCATAATTTCAAAAAACTTTCGAGAATTAGGTGTAAGATTATAACAAGTCTAAAAAATCAATACTAGGGCTATATCTTTATCAAAACATGGATGTCATAGAATAGACATTTCATCAATAATATAGTAGAGATAGTAGCTACATTGCATGAATGAATATTTGATCATAATATTCTTAACTTCCTTAGATAATCATCACAAAAGCTCAATTCCCTTTGATGCTAGTTGCACAAACACTCATTATCCCATACATTTATCAATCATTTAATAAATTATCAAATCGTGAACAATATCCATGGTAATAACACATCATATAACCAACATATAACCAAAATAGAAGCCGCGAAAAGTCAACAATAAATGAACATAATAACTAGTACATGTGCTCATCAATCATAATAAAAAAAAGTAGCTCATATTTCCATATCAAAATTCCAACCAAGTCAGGGATTTCCATGTGCCACTCGACCATGGATTGGACTAAACCAAAATTCTCTTTCAGCCAATAACCCCCTTTCCATATTCCAATCATGAATGTGGGATCATACGAATTAAGCCAAAATACAACCAACTAGGGATTCTAGAGGCTAAACCACCTCAACCCTCAATTGCAGTGATTTCACCTAAACTAGTCCAAAAATCACTAACACCAAACAATATTGGATGCCTCCGACTTCCTTCACCAACTCAAAAAGAATTTTCTTGTCTCCACCCATACATCAAGTGTTCCAAGAGAAAGCCCATCTCCAAAATCGACCCTTGGGAATTTTCTCGAGAATACCTCAATTAGGATCCAAGTCTATGTCCATCCAAAGCTTAATCAAATAAAGAATCCACTACATCATGGTTATCCAAGAAATGGAAAGGCAAGGCTAAAACCACTGTTAATATAGGTGAATCCCATGCCAATGACAACAGAATAACATAGGAATCACATGCATTTACCATAGATCCAAATCTCAACAAGGAAATCACACATGCAACAATTTAACTGCAATGTACACATGTTGTAGTTGTTGTTCCAAGCCTTTCCTTGAGCTCCCTTTCTTTCCTTTGCTTGCTTTCTTTCCCAAGTCTTTCCTCTCTTTTCTCTTAGAGCTCAAATTTTGAAAGTGATAAAAATTTAAACAAACAAAAATCTATGAACTATTTCTCTTATGCCTTTTTATCATTGGTGTCAAGCCTCTTACTTTGATTTGTCCTTTTTCTTTCATTTTCCTTCATTTCCTCTCTAATTTCACTTGCATGCCAATATTTTTGTCTCTTCATCTCCCTTTTCTCCTATTTTCCTTTATTTCCTTAATTAAATGTCATTTGTTACCTCTTTTCCTTTATCAATGCCTTTGCCAATTTCCATAACTTTTAATTAACCACAAGCGATTCCCACTATAATGTTTATGCACCATTAAACATGGAATACATGTCCCATGACCTTGGTTTTCTTTTATTTACATGGAAAATAAACTAGGGGTTTTTACAAAACCCTTTCCCTTGTGGGGAACACCATCCTCGGTGTTCGATGAGGCTTATGACCAACAAAAAATACTACCGATGGAGATTTATAACATAGATCTATGCAATAATTACAATGACACATATACATATATACATATCAAAAACTCATTTTCTTCAACCAACAAATAAATAAGGATATAATGCTCACATCTAATAATCCATCTCCCATGTATATTCATTGGGCCCACATTGCTTCCATTGCACCTTAACCTGCTCTATTTCTTTGTTCCATAGCATGAGTTGTTTTCACTGCAATATCCATTGTGGGTCTAGCTATAAATCTCCCTCTAGTTCCACCTGCAATATAGACCAATCAATCACATGATCAACATCTTGCACATATCTCTTAAGAAGTGAAACATTGAAAACCTCATGGACTTTTACTATTGGTGGTGGTGCAATTTTGTAATCCATATGTCCAATCCTCTCCAGGATCTCACAAGGTCCACAATATTGAGGTGCCATCTTGGAACATGACCCAATCCTCAAGGAGCTCCTCTTGGGCTTGATGTGCAAATACACATTCTTGCCAACATAAAAACTCCTTGAATGCTCTATGCTAATCTGCATAAATATTCTTCCTATCTTGTGTTTCCTTCAAATTCCTTCTAATAACCTGCATCTCCTACTCCATCTCATCCAACATGTCTAGTACAGTCAACACCTTGTTCACTGGATCACTCCAGTTGATTAGAATAGTATAAATCCACCCATAGAGAGCCTCAAATGGAGTCATCTTTAAGTATTCTTGATATCCATTATTATAAGAAAACTCCACAAGTGGAAGACACTCCTCCCACTTCCTTTGTTGATGCATGACATACATGCTCAAAATATCCTCAAGAATATTCATAACCCTCTCTTTGTCCATCTATCTATGGATGATAAGTTGTATTGAAAACTAACTCTATTCCCAATCCTGTAAATAACTCCTTCCAAAACTTGGAAGTGAATTTGGCATCTCTATCTGATACAATTTTTTTGGAACCTATTGACAGGCTCAAATTCTCCGCCAACAACAAAGGGGATCTCCCCAGTGTAGGTTCCCAACTAGAGCCTGCATTATTTTCATTAGGGATCTCTTCCGGTATGTAGGCTGGACTGTCATTCAGGTGTGTTAAGATTGCTTTGGATGAAAGTGGAATGTGGGCTCAATTGAAAGAATGAACTTCAATAAACAAAAGGAAATAATTGACAAATATCTTATAACATGCATACCATGAATAGCCATACTATTAGCAACATAAACCTTATGTAAAGTAACTATTATCAGACTTCTAATAAGACTCATGTTTTACAAGATAGAGCATTTAACATCTGTAAAGTAGTTCACAGAAATCAAACATATATGAGCATAAGAAAATGTACAATCAAGAATAGACTATACCAATATCAACGAAACAGTTCGTCAACACAAGCATAGAGTTAGCGAATCATATACCATCCATGCGAAGAAACACAAAGTTTGTAGTATGAGACAACACATGAAAAGACCACACATCAAATAACTCTCGGTAACATCTGATCAATCAAGTGAAGAAAGTACTCATGGAATTACAACATAAAAGATTTGAGGAATATAATAGTGGAATATTACAATCACTCCTTGCATCAATTAGAAGAGCACAAGTTCTCCTAAGAAATATCCCAAAAATGTCTTCAACAAAAGGTCCTTACAAATGTGTCATGAGGGTGTATTTATAAAGGGAGGGTGACTCATGGCCTACCCTTGACTCTTGAACTTCCTCATGACTCGTCATCTACCCGATGGCTGTTGGTCTTCCTCATGACCTTTCATATTCCAAAATGTGTTATTCTACCAAAATACATACATCACAAAATAAACTACTAATCTAATCCATCAATTTAACAATAGAAGGGTTTGGGACATCCAGATTGAGCTTCTCGTCAAATAGGTGTGCCATAGGTTATATCCAGCAGCGATGAGACTGATATGCATTTGATATTCATCATGTATGTGCAGGCACTCGAGTGCGTCTGAGATGAGGGTGGTCCATTAGGCATTCGCCTGGTTAGTGAAGGTCACCAGTTTGGTGTAAATCCTCCCTAGTTCTAGCACATCACATATGATATTTTCTTTGGTGACCGACATGTCCTCTACATGGGCTGCTTGTTTATATGTATCAAAAAAAACCTACACCTCCTTTGAGATATCTTCCTGCTTCCTCACTTGTCTGATTTATCCAATAGAAGGAACCCCATGATGTTGGATCATAGATTCTAGGCTACTGAAAAGGTGTATGTAGGAAGCTAATACCCTATCCACATTGTTGGTTAATTTGTCCTTTGATTGAATCTTGATGTGGAGCTGAACCTTGGCATTCTACATGGTGATCCAATATTTCTTAGGGACCACTTCTAGTGCTCCTGGCTATTTAACAGATCATTCATATATTTTATCTAGAGCAATTACATCCTCCTTTATCATTGTGATTCTTTCCTTTGTGTGAGCTTGTATCTCCAAGATTAGGGCCATTGTGTGATGCAGCTTAGACATCTCTTTGTAGACCATTGCCATGGCCTCCCCAAGGGTCTCAACCTCTCCTTTGATTGCTTCTTGAAATTTTGGTGTGCTTGAGTGAACTAGGCAGAGGGTTGCATTCTCTTCCTCTGCTCTCCTTCTCTGTTGCTCTGCATTGGTGGCCCTTTCCTCAGATGCGTAAAGCCTATTATGAAGGTCTATGATCTATTTGCTTATCTGGGCCACATTATGTTCCATGGCAGAAACAAACATTGTCCTGACTGAAGTGATCATTTCTAGGTTTGAAGTGACGTTGGACACAGTTTCCTTGGCTGTGGTGACCGATAAGGGCTCAGCTGGATTCCTGGGGCAATAATTTTTCCTTTCTTGCACAAATTTGAGGTTTCCTCATCGAAGGTGAGATTTGTGAGGTCTAAGACCTCCTCCTCTTATCCTTCTGAGAAACCTAGTTCTTGCAAGGGAAGGTGCCCACTGGTGAGGGGAGTAGAAATTGACACATCCAATGGGGCTAGGTCACCTTGTTCTGCATCTAGCTTAGATGTTTTACTGGTCTCTTGTTTCTCGGCTCCACTGGTTACCTTTTTTCTGCTCCCCCTTAGTTCTTCCTCCTGTTGCTTTCTTTCTTGCTTTGCTAGGGCTTGTTGCCTCCTAAGCTCATCTTCCTACCTAAGATTTTCTTCTTTCTCTTTTAGCTCCTACACCATTCTCCTTTTCTCCTCTTCTTGCTTAGCCTTGCACTCCTCTTCATGTCTTTTCTTCTCTATCTCTTCTTGAACCCTTCTTTCCTCCTACATATTTTCTTGTATTTTTTTCTCCTTTTCATCCTCTTCTTGTCACCTTCTCTTTTTGATCTGGCCTTGGTCGTTGGAATCTTGAGATTGTTTGATCTCTTTCTCTCTTTTCCTCTTGAGCTCCTTCTTTTCTTGTGCTAGGGCGACATTCCTTTTTTTTAGCATTTCATTAATGTCTTCCTCTTCAGGGTTGCTGAAAATATCTTTCACCGTTTTCCCCTTTTTCTTCTCAGATTCCCTGGTGCCCATTTATGTCCCCCACTATTTCTTCTTGATGGTGGAGGCCTTTTCTTGAAGCATAATATTTTCCAGGGAATTCTCAAGGAGCTCCTCATCTCTGGCATGCTTCTCACTAGACTAAGCTCCCTAGTGGTGTTATACCAATTATTCACCCCATATTCATGATCTTGTTTGGTGTGTGAATATGACTAGCTGAACGTTTATTTCTTGCAATGGGCAACCATGACTTTCTCAGGATCATACGTCTGATAGTGTAGCCTTACAAAATGGCTACCATTCAATGCTTCAGCCTCTGCCACTACTTGTTTGAAGTTCTCACTATATATGCTCTAATGGTGAGAGGTAAAGCAGACCATGGTTTCTTCTTACCTTTGTTTAGTACCTTTGAAAAACCCTGTGTCATTTGGTAGCAAACTTCTCAAAGGAGTTTTTTGTCCATGACAAACCTAGGTAGGGCATGGGGGGCCATATGGGTGTCGAACACTCTAATGAACGTTCCCTATTGGATGGGGAACCATTGCACTACCTTGACCATTGTATCCATAGCCCTCTTTGACATGCATGGTGGTTCCTCACCAAATATCAGCTGGTATAGCGGGGTGATAAAAGATTTTGAAAGCACATCTATCATAACTTTGTAGGCAGTGTCCCATAAAACTTTGTAGTGGCGGTGCACGGGGTTGGTCGCTGAGGTATCCCAGTTATAGCTGCAGTTCTCAAATTAGCATCTCACGCAAACATCATCTAGGAGGTCTGAAGCCATGTAAAATTTTAGAGGTTGTTCAGGCTGTGTGTTCTTGGCTGCATCTATGTTTGTTTTAAAATATGATGCCAGAATTTTTTCCCATTTGAAAATAGTTCGTCGAGTGGCAACAACATGCATGAGAGGAACCCAGGTTCCATAGAATATGTCACAGTATGCCTTACCATACAAGTGGCACATCATAGCAGCAATAACTTGAAATACCTTCCATAACCCCTCTATTTTGTATGCCTTATCTGATCTCACCTTAACTTTGACGGGTCCTGCCACCATTCCCTCAGGATATCCTTTATTGGAATTACAAAACCATAGAACCACCTGGTATTGAAAGTTTCTTGTCTCTCCGGGAGTCTATATTTTGTGATAGTATCAGTAGGGGAGATCACAACTAAACTGTATATATATTTTGTAGGATCCAATCAATAGTATTTGTTCATGGAAAGATCAAAGGGTGTGATACTATCTTGTGTATCCTTGACCTATTTACATTAAGGTATATCGAGAAATCCTCTTGGGTTTTCGATATGTCTAGCTTTGCGAACTCTTCCTAGATTTTATACTAGGAGAGTTTTGTCGTTTTATTAATGTTGCAAGTTGTATCCCCATAGATGGGTGGCTCCTTGTAATGGTATATCTACCATGAACTGCTTCCCGAGCTTCTATGAGTGGCCTTAGTAGTTGGGGGTTCCATCTCTTCCTTGAATGAGGAGTTGGAGATGCACTCAAGGTCCATGTCATCTGGCATGTCGAAAATACAATCCAAAAATGAGAGTGAGGACATGAAAATCAAGCAAAAACTAGCTAAATGAAATCAATTTCAAAAACTGGTAGGAGGTATTTATGGCAAGTCGCATAGAGAGATAGTTTGCATGGTCACAAGGAAAAGAGTGCGACTTAGCAACTTAGTATATGAGTAGTAGGTCGTGAGTGTCTCAAAGTCACTAGGTGGTGGGGGTCATGGGGTCACGAAGTCATGAAGTCGCATGGTCGCTATAGTCATGAGAAAATTGGTATCGTGACCATGGGTCATGCGACCTAGGTTTTTGGGAAGGCCAAGGAGGGATTTTTGAGGCTTTGGGGAGGTCTGGAACTCTTCCTGGCAAGATGGTTAGGCTTACTAGCAAAAACAATGATGATTAGGGTCGAGGAATGGTCATGAGCGGGTCAAGAAAGAATGAATAGGGTGAGGGCAATTTCTTATTTAGACTAAGGTGACAAAGCCTAAGAAAAAGGGGATAAAATCCCCCTAGAGTGTCATGTGGAAGGTCGCGAAGGAAGGGAATGAAACTTGGTTAAAAAACATGATTATAGTGAAGGTGAAAGGTCACCTACCTGGAGAAAACATGCACGTGCCCAAGTCACAATCCCTCATTGTCTTTCATGTGACCATAGGAGCCACTACAAATGAATAGGGGGAACCTCCCTATTTATAGTTTTGGTCGCATGTGTGAAGGTTTCATGGGTCTAAAGTGCGACCTTGTGACCCATGCCACCTTGTGACCTACTGGTCACGAGGTCGCAAGGGTCGCATGGTCGTAGCGAGAGTCAAGTATGTCCTATGTGATCTTGAGACTTATTTTTTGTGAGGTCACAAGGGTCACATGGTCATTATAAGTGTCAAGTGCGAGCGATGCAACCTTTGCGACTTAGTGACTTGTGGGTCGTACGGGGCGCAATAGTCGAAAGGGTCACAAATGTTTGGCATAGTCGTGTTTTGAAGATTCGATTGACTTGCCTAAACATGATCCTACGACTTAGCTTCACTTAGTAGGAAACTTAGGTTTTTACGAGGCTCTTCTATTCTGGAAAAATTCTAAAAGTATCCCAAAGGTGTACGAAAATTTGCACGATACAGGGGCTTCAAAAATTTTAAGGATTTCGGAATTTTTGGAGGAGTTATTGCAACAACTACAACAATTTTTGATTCACTGGGAGAAGTGTTGGGTCTTCCACTTCCTTTGGCCTAGCTTAAGGTACCTTAATGAGCATTCCTTTTATAGAGTTATGGGTCTCACTTATGGTACTCGGACTTCTCCTTCAAATTGGTCGGCTATCCCAATCTGCAAAAATCGACCTTTAACACACAAGATAGGATGCTACTTCCTGCTATCCTGGGAAGGAAAAGGGAAGCTGAAGTAATGATCTGAGTTTAATTTTATATTTTTGGTATAGCAGTCATGGTACTTTGGTTTTGGTTCACTACCAGTGAGCCTAAACAATACCTCGGTGGAATCACTACCTAGAAATCATGAACATTGCTCTGTTGCCAACTAGCCTGGTCAGTACCCCAATGGAGTCGTTCCCTTACCTCTTTGTGCAAAAGTCTTTCTCATTTCTTTAGTCCTTATTATGAGTAATTGGATGTGCTCATTGGCACTTATTTGTATGTGTTTATTTTCACTTATTCGATGGTGGCTTAAAGCCTGGGAAGATGAGGGATCCCAACTTACTTGACTTGCAAAGAGGTTGTTTTTGTTTTTTTAGAGACCTTATTGTTTTCCTGAACTATATGTATGCTCAAAAGGTTTCTTCAGCTCCCCATAAATTCCCAAAACAATGTGTGAGCTAGAACAATTCAAACTCATTGGCCATGCAAGCACATGGGATAAACCCATGTGAGTAGGAAAGGAGGTTGTGTGTGCCCTTGAGTTCCCCACTATTTCTAATCTTGCACAGTCTATGTTGTCTGTGGCTTATGCTTCAGTTAGAAAATGATTTCGTAGAGCATCCATGGAGGCCAATGTGCAGGGTCGTTCTAACCTCTACTTGTCACCCCGAAATTTTATTCTAGAAGGAAATGAACATCAAACTATACTGAAAAAATGATGACTAGCTAAGAAAATTAAGGCAAACTATGGTACAAGATGGGACTAGCAACCTTGGGGATTCTAGGTAAAATAGAACTTGAGGTCTTGGCCATTCACAAGAAGCGGTTCAAATTGTCCTTCTAGGGTCAGCAACTTAAAGGTGTGTTGGCCAATTTTCTCTTTGATTTGGAAGGGACCAATCCACAAAGCTTGAAACTTGGTGTGTTTTCCCCTATCCTCATGAGCCTAATCCCATTTAAGAACCAAATCCCCCACACTAAATTCACAGGTCCCTACAAACTTCTTGTCAAACCACCTTTTAATCCAACTTTGGTGAACGACAAATTTTTCTTTGGTCTTTAGTCTCTCATCTTCCAATCTCATGAGTGTGTCAATATAGCTTTGAATGGTAGGGAAAGGAGAGCCTTTTGACTCTTGAGCTAGTTTGAGGGCTGGGAGGCACATGTTTGGTGCAAATATGGCTTCTTTCCCATAAAACAGTAAGTACGGGGATGTGCCAATGGATGGTTTGGCGGTAACCCGATCAGCCTAAAGGGCGATGTTGAGGCATTGTGTCAGTTTATTTGGTGAGAAAGTAGGGCTTTCTTGAGAATGGGGATGAAGTTTTTATTGGTAGATTCTACTAGGCCATTCCCCTAAGGGTAGTAGTTCACTAAATGTTTTAAAATGATACTATTTTCCAAAGAAAAATAATACAATTTTAAAGATAAAAAATGTGTAGCATTATTAAAGACGAGTTAGGTTGGGACACCAAACCTAGCTATGATGTACTAATTGATGAAAGATATTACCTCATCGTGGTTTGAATTTCTGTAACAGGATTGCCTCAACACACTTGGTGAAATAATCAATGGACGTGAGTATATACCTGTGCTGCTTTGATGAGTTTGGTATGATCTCATTGATGACATCCAACCCCCATTGTTAGAAAGGCTCTTCCACTGTTATGGGTTGGTGTGGAGCAAATGATCTAGCCTACCTTCCTACATGCTTCTAGTAGATGGGACATTTTTTAGCATAGGCATGCACATCATTAAAAAGCATGGGCGGGTAGAAACCAACCTGCATGATCTTGTGCGCAGTGGTGTCACCCGCATAATGACCTCTTGTGGGTCCATCATGTAGATATTTCAGTAGTCACTGAGCCTCATCGTATTATAGACATCTTAGTAGTATGCCGAGGTGGTGCTTTCTGAAAATATTTGACTGAACCATTTAATATGAGGCAACCATGAGTCTGAAGGCTCTCTTCTACTTCGTGGACATGGTCTCGTGTAGAGATCCTAGCATTATGTATTGCCTCAAGTCAGAGTACCACGAAGAGGAATCATGTGAGCTAAGTAGTTCGATATGGTACATTTCGATCTCATGTTCCCAACCCTCTGCCTCTAAAACCAATTGATCTACCTCTGGAACCTATTGATCTGCCACCTCCATGTTTAGTTTACAGAGCCCATGTCCTTTCACTGTGTGAGAGGATTTGAAATCCAAATCATACTCTTTTAGGGAGGTCATCTAATTGGCTCTCCTCTGACCTAGCTACTTTTGGACGAAGAGTGATTGGACAACCAGGTATGGAACCATTATTGTGACGCGATTTTCTAGAATGTATGGTATAAAGTGTTTCACCACCTTATAGATTTCATATGTCTACTTATTGATGTCTAGGTAATCTGGTTTTTTGGCTTGTAGTCCTGTAATAATGAAGGATATAGGACGTTCATCATGGTCGCAATCCTTTTGTGTGAGGACCGCGACCAAGGATTGTAGGTTTTAACACCATAAGAAAATTACTTGCATACCAATTCTAAAACATAGAAAATAAACAATGCGAGAGCATAACATGTAAAACACATATACACAGATATTTTCCCCTGGATCCCAAAACTGGGACTACCAGCTTGATTTTTCATTATGTTCCTTTCAATGTTACGATACATATTTATACATGCCGAAGCATCCAATACCATGGATAGAAAACCATCGTGTCCAATACCATGGACCGAAAACCATCATGTCCAAAAAACATGTGTGAAGATCATGCACAAAATAATAGGTGGGTCTGCCCAACCTAACACAAGGTCCAAAACCAAAATTTTCAGGGGCGCTGCCCCGGACCCCATAAAGTGGGGTTACGGGTACACCTCAAACCCCCTGTGACCCTCCCCCACTACACAATCTGTGCAATGAAGGGTGGCTTTGCCTCCACTCTAACCCCCCGATTAACTACATGGGCTAGTTGTGGAAAGAATATAACACAATCCAGCAAGGATGAGTCTGAGGCTAAAGTGTATAAGATGAAGTCCTTACTGAAATTTGGGCTAAAAAGGGAAGGAGCCTCATCGATCGTTGTTTTGATGCAATCAAAAGATTCCTTTTCTTCTTGATTCCATTTGAACACTCAATCTTTCTTTATCATATGCTGCAAAGGTTTGACAATTTGCGCAAAATTTGAAATAAATTTGCGAAGAAAAATTATTTTACCAAGGAAAGATTGCATACCTTTTTTGGTGCTTCGTTGAGGAATCTGTGCTATGTCTTTCATGTCGTTGGGCTCCACGGTGATTCTGTCTTTGGTGATGATGTGTCTGAGAAGGTTTCCCTCGGAAACTGTGAATATGCTCATTTTGGGGTTGAGGGAGATTCCATATTTCTGGCATCGTTCAAAAATCTGTTTCAAATGGTGAAGGTGGTCGACTCTTTCTTCAAGAAAATAGTGACATCATCATGGTAGACCACTACGCTCTAGCACATTAAGCCACAAAATTTGTTATCCATTACTCTTTGGAATGTTACCTCAACATTTATCAGTGTGTAGGGAATACACTGAAAGGAAAACGTTCCCGACTTTGTTCTGAAAGTTGTTTTGATCTAGTTTGTTTCAGCTACTATGAATTAATTGTAGCCAGATAAACCATCTAATAAGGAGAAGGCTTCCAATATTGAGACGATTTGGAGAATATGCTCCATGGAGGGAATCGGGTAGTTGTCTTTATCTGATGCCCGATTGAGGTTCTCTAAATCGACACAAAAATGGATTTCTCTATATTTCTTTCTTACTAGAACCAAACTCAATGCCCAAGTAGAGTGTCTGACCTTGAAGATGATGCGAGAATCCAACGTTTCTTGAGTTCCTTCTGGAAAACAGGTTCTAATGCGGGATGCACCTTCCTCAGTTTTTTCTGAAATGGTTTAGCCCTTTCTTTTGTAGGGATTTTGCTGAAAAATTCACATATCATATGTCTTCAAGGTGTCATATGTCCAAGTGAAAATGTCGTGATACCTTTTGAACAGGCTGATGAGTTGTTGTCTTTCTTCTCGGGAGCATCCCAACCTTATGTTGACACACTTGGGATCATATTCAGTCCCGAGGTTGATCTGTTCGTGTAAGGGAGTGGAACTATGGGACTTGGTGTTTGGTGGGCCTCAGAAAAGGCTTTGTAGGTCAAACAATTTCTCTAACATGACCACCCCTTTAGGTATAGGGTTTCCTTTCTACGAGTCTGCTTCTTCATGTTGGGATGCCTCATGTTTTTCTTCTTCGATGGCTGCTTCTTTGAACACTTCAGCTCTTGTCATGAATTCCAGAATCTGTTGGTCATCATTGAAAGCACGCAAGTTAGTTATGTTATTAAGTACTGTAGGTTTATACACAATTTCAATAGAAAATCCATCCCTAAGAGGCATGAATCTAGTTGATGCATTACCTAAGGTGTCAGCGGAGACATTATTAAATCTAGGAACAAAAATAATATTGAAAGATTTAAACGATCTTATCAAACTCCATACCTCTTGCTGGAAATTATTGAGGTAAGGGGACAAAGAGTGAATTTTGTTGCGTAGCTTCCTTGTAATGATTTCAGAATCCCTGATTACCATCAGAAAATTCACTTTTATATCAATGGCTTTCCTGAGGTTGAGGACCAATGACTCATACTCTATAGTGTTTTTGGTGCATTGGAACTCTAATATGCAAGAAATGAAGAATCTATTTCCTGTGGGGTCTCCTAGGACACAACTTGCTCCAACTCCATCATGAGTCTTGGATCTGGCATAGTATAATATCTAGATTCTGGCACTGAGGGAGAGTTGGTCCGGAGTATGCAGGTTCAAAGCGTAGATTTCATTATTATGGCCTAGGGTTTGCATTGGAAGTCCCAACCAGGTATCTGAAGGAATAGTCTATGTTTGAGACTGATGACAACCGAATAATGTCTTGAGGAGACACACCCATGGATCTTCTTGGTTGTAGTTGATTGGTTTGTTAGAGCCCTCAAGGTTAGTTATAGTGTTCTTCATGCATGGCTCACTGTTGACCCTGATCTAGTTATTCTTTCCTTTGTAGGGTAGCCATAAGTGGGACCAGTTTATGGCAAAGTAGCCTTGAAGCTTGCAGGACCAATCTCTGCTAAGGAATAAATCATAGGATTTTGTGATGTCTATGACGATTATGTCAATGCACTGATGAACCCGATAATCAAAAGACAACCAAATAATAATTTTATTCAACTCTCCCACAGCCGGAACTTGGGATCTATTGAGTTGGATGATTTTAGTGTCAGTTTTCTCTAGCTGGATGTTTAGCTTTTATCATACTAGCCAGGGAATGACCTTGGTTGATGCACCTAAGTCAACATGGTAGTTGTTTACATTGTAGTTGAACAATTCAAAGGTCAAGAGGAAAGGAGGGGTCGAACCTCTTGAGTTTGCATTTACAGAATTTACTATGGCTTGAAGGTCAATCATGGCTGGGGATCAGCTTAAGGAGTTCGCCCTTACCAATGAGGAGGGTTTTGAAGGGGCAGGAGAGGTGGGAAAGGTTTTGACAATCAACTCACGTTGGCTAGTCAACTTGCACAACTCATACAATGAGATATTAGCACGAGTCTTCTTCATGTCCCTAATGATATTGTAATCGAAGTTTATGGATGAATCCTCTTGCGACGAGTGTTGCATTAACAAGGTAGTTTTAGTTGTCACCCCTTTGGTCAAAATTTTGGTTGTGGATGAGTCCCCTCTCCCACAAATTATGGACTGCTTAAAGCTTATATCATTCGTCCCTTTGTGGGAAGGGGTGGATGGTTGGTTGGTATTGGCAGGTGGTAGAATCCTCCTTAACAAAGCCCTTTTTCTATCTTCCATCATAGCATCTGACACGAGACCCTTACTCCTAAGGTTGTAGATTTTGGGTGGTTTCAAGGGAGGAGCATCTCTGACGATGATCTCTTGAGTGGTTAGTACATCTCCCCCCATGGATGACTTCGAAGGTTAACACAGTGGATGGAGCATCATCGTTGGGAGGGGAATCATCCTCTTCAGGGTCATTATTTTCTTCTTCACCCTCTCCCATGTCCTCGTCTTCTAAAAGTTGGGTGACTACACGGTCATGTTATGGAGCCATTGGTGACAACTTTTCTCAGAGTGAGAGGCCTGATGGAAAGTGCAGAAGTTATTCTTCCCTAACTCTTCCACATTGAAGTTCAAACTAGATTCTTGCAATGTTTTACGGGAGGGGATAGTTAGCTTTCCAAAAAAATGGTTTAGCTGGATTTTCTCCTTCCTAAGCGTCACTGGTCTTCCTCTTTAATTTAGACACTTCGTTAGTCAACTACTTTAAGGATTTGGCTGGTACTTCAAAATCGAAGGAATATTTGTCTTTATCTATGGTTTTACTGGATGAGGCTTGATTTTTCTTACTTGATGGTTTTTCCTCCTCCCGGGACTCATGCTCTAAGGTGTCGATGGAAACAAGATCCTTTTCCACCTTGAGCATTGTAGCAAAGTTCTCTACCAGGGTGGGTTTTTCTTCACGTTTAATGAACACAACAATATCTCATGGTAGGGCCCTAGTGTAATAATCAATCGTGATGGAATCATTAAGGTCGACGTCCATCGGGAACTTATTCAAAATGGTGGTGAATCATTTGTTGAAATCTTTCACCTTCTCCTTCTTGTCCAACTTCAAGGTGCTAAGCTCGGTGAGGAGCATAGAGGAAGTCTTGCCTTCTGAAATCTTATCGAGAAAGGTTTTCTGCAACTCATCCCAAGTTTGGATGGAGACAGCGGGAAATGACCAAATCCAAGTGGCTACCTTATTCTCGAGAGTGTAGAAATTGCTAATATGGTCATCAACCGAGGTTCCCTTTTCAGGGTCAAACTTGGGAGTTGTTTCTCGGAATGGTGGGGCGTGTCATGAAGTTGACCTCTAATGTTTAATGGGGACTAATCCATCTAGGTTGACGACTGTTGCTGGCAGTTGCCTCTAGGTGGAAACAGGAGGCGATGGTCATTTCCCTTTGATTTGCTACTGGTGCCTGATCCCCCGTTTGTGTGAGGAGGTCACCAACCTTCCCCTCGAGGCACTCTCAAGTGTCCTAGATCCTTAGTGTTTCTCACATTCCTAGTATTCCTCAAGTTTCTCAGGAGCCACTGATTTTTGCAAAAGTTTATACAATCTCTAAGGTATTCCTCGGTTCCCCGCCCTAGGTTCCCCTTAGTATTCACCCTTAGGGTTTGATTGTTAACTAGGGTATCCTCTATGAGGCATTGATTGTTTCCCTATGTCTCTCCCCATTGTGATCGGTTGTTTTCACTAGTGAAGGTATTATTGGGGTCAACCCCCTCATCTTCAAGAGGACTGTCCAACCTCTCGATGGAGAGCCATTCAAAATCATCTGCATTGTAGGTTTTAACCCCATAAAAAATTACCTGCATAAAAATTCTTAAAACATAAAATAAATAATGGCAAGAGAATAACGCATAAAACAAATATACTCAGATATTTCCCCTGGATCCCAAAACCAAGACTACTAGATTGATTTTTTCATTATGTTCCTTTAATGTTACAATACATATGTATACATGTTGAAGCATCCATAAACCCCAATCCATTAACCCTGGGTTAAAACATAATTGTATTTCCCTTGGCTAGATCTACAAAATACCATGGACAAAAAACCATCGCGTCCAAAACCATGTGTGAAATCCATGCACAAAACCATAGGTAGGTCCGCCCACCTAATATAGGGTCCAAATTTTTTTCTCGAGGCGCTACCCCAAACCCCATGCAGGGGGGTATTGCCCCCTACCTACCCCCCTGTAGTGCCCGACGAAATGTAAAGGGGGGGCTTTCCCCCCTTGTAACCCCCCCACACATGGGCTAGTCATGGAAAGAATATAACACAACCCAACATTCTCCCACTTGTTGTTTTCTTTCCACAGGAGAGCTTAGTCATTGATCCAACCCTACAATGCCCATTGTTTCTCTACACCAAGAGAAATTCTCAATGGTCACAAACTTTGTCAATGAATCTGCAATATTCTTTAAAGTGTCCACCTTTACTAGAAACACCTTTTTGTCTTCTACCATATCCCTTACAAAGTGATACTGAACATCAATTTTCTTTGTATTTGAATGATAATCTGGGTTCTTTGCCAAGAAAATTTCACTTTGGCTATCATAGTCTATCCTTATAACTCATTTTACTAACCCCATACTTGAACACAATCTCTGCAACCAAACTACTTCCTTAATTGCATGATTTCCTTCCATGTATTCTACCTTTGTAGTTGAAAGTGCAACTACAGATTGTCTCTTAATCATCCAATTGATTGCACCTCCAAATAGGCTAAACACATATCCACTTGTAGATCCTCTTTGATCTAAATCTCCAACCCAGTTTGCATCAATAAAGCCACGGATGTACAAAACCCTATCCAATCCTGGTCTTTCTTGGTAGCACAAACCATAATCACTAGTGCCACACAAATACCTGAAAACCCGCTTCACTGTTGTTTAATGCTCCTTCCCTAGATTTGAAATAAACTTGGTCAATACTCCCACTACATGTGCAATTTCTTGTCTAGTACAGACCATTGCATACATCAAGCTACTAACTGCACTTTCATACGGAACATGGGACATGTTATCTTCATCTTGTATTTTGTCTTGGGACACTGTTCAATAGATAACTTTACCCCTACAGGAATAGGAACCTTCACCTGTTTACTATCTTTCATATTAAACATCTGTAATATTATCTTACTTCCTATGGTTTAACTAAAGCTTCCTCTTTGCCCAATCTTGTTTAATTTCCATGCCCAAAATATAGTTTGCAACACCAAGATATTTCATGTCTAACTTGGAGGACAATTTGGTCTTCGAATCCTCGATAATTTCTGTGTCATTTCCAACTAGCAACATATCATCCACATACAAGACCAGATAAATAACATGATCACTAATTAATTTAAAATATACGTAGTGATCTACTTTTCTTCTAGTGAAGCCAAGTCCGCATCTAAATGTATCGAATTTTTGATACCACATCCTTGGTGACTGTTTTAACCCATAAAAAGAATTTTTAATTTGCATACAAGTTCTTTCTTACCCTTCACATCAAAGCCTTTAGGTTGCTTCATGTAGATCTCTTATTCCAGATCCCCGTGAAGAAATGTTGTCTTCACATCCATCTGTTCTACCTCAAAATCAAAAGTAACAACAACAGATAAAAGTAATCTAATAGAAGCTACCTTGGCAACAGGAGAAACAATATCACCAAATTCAATTCCCGACACCTGGGAATAACCTTTTGTTACCAACCGAGATTTGTATTTATCCGAATTTCCTTCTATATTCATCCTCTTCATGAACACTCATTTTATTCCGATGGATTTCCTTCCAGCTGTCAACTCCACTAGATCCCAAGCCTCATTTTTGTGCAAAGATGTCATTTCATCAACCATGGCCTCTTCCCAGAGTTTGCCATCCTCTGAATCTACTACTTCCTTCACAATTATGGGATCATCATCAGTAATAGATAAAGAAAAATTTGAATAGAAAGCAGATGGACTATACCTTTCTGGCTACCTTCTTTCTC
>APFE030771262.1:2295-34793 GCA_000404065.3 Pinus taeda
AGTGAACCGGGGGGTTAGAGGGGGGGCGGAGCCCCCCCTTCGTTGCGCAAATTGCGCAGCGGGTGGGTCACAGGGGGAGTGGCAGCCCCCCCTATCCGGAGGGTTTGAGGGGGGCAGGTAGCCCCCCTCTACGGAGTTCGGGGCAGCGCCCCAAGAAAAAAATTTTTGGACCCTATATTAGGTTGGGCAAACCTACCTATGGTTTTTGGTCCATGGTTTTGGATGCGATGGTTTTTGGTCCATGGTATTGGATGCTTCGGCATGTATAAATATGTATTGTAACATTGAAAGGAATATAATGAAAAATCAAGCTGGTAGTCCCGGTTTTGGGATCCAGTGGGAAATCTCTGTGTATATGTGTTTTATGTGTTATGCTCTCGCATTTTTATTTTTCCTGTGATTTAGAATTCGTATGCAGGTAATTTCTATACGGGGTTAAAAACCTACAGAGGATGGGGAGGAATGGGACTAGGAAGGGGTCATAGGTAGCTAATATGTGACAACTGTGGAGGACTGGGACATTATGCATGAGATTGTACCAATCCAACCTTAATAACTTTTCTGTATTGTGAGCAATTCGATCATGAGCTACTAGATTGCCTCATGCTGACAGCACATTCATGAAAAGAAGGTATCGCATCCTACAACAATGCAAAACGTGTAGATGATGAGATCCGAACCCCGCAACTACGAACCCATGGTCAATAGGATATTGCAACACAGCGCAGCTACAAGAAAGTTTGATGGGAAGACTAATATGGAATCTAGGGAATGCGCCATGGACGTCTCTACTCGAGGTAGTAGGGATCTGCCTGAGCCAAATCGGGATCCCTTGATGATGACTACCTTCTTAGAGACATGCCTAAAACTGCTTCGCGACAACCAAGCAGTTAGAAGGTTATAGGAAGTAATTAATTGATGCGCAGGATGGGGTGAACCTCGCGCAGTCCAGAAAATAGGAAGACATGCATCACAGACGGGTCAGGAAATGCAGCTAACAGTGAAAATTGGTGACTAATAGATGGATCAGGTCATTCTAGACCTGGGTTCTGATGCAAACGTATTGCCTAAACAGACTTGGGAGTGCATGGGTAAGCCTACACTACAATGGTCTCCTCTCTAATTGTGGCTGGCTAACCAACAAAAGATCTTGCCCATGGGAAGGCTACAAGGGGTTACAGTAGACATTGATGGGGTAAGTACCCAGACGGATTTTGAAGTTATCGAAATTATGGATGAACATAATTCGTATTTGGCGTTGTTGGGGATAGACTGGGCCATTTATATGAATGGGGTTATCAACCTCAAACAGAGGAAGATGATATTCGAGAAGAAGTCGCTCTAGGTCGTTGTTCTGCTGGACCCAACAGACGGGTCGTGCTACACAGAACTGGCACGTAGTGAAGAGAGGGCAATGTATTAGATAGTATCTACAAACTTGCTACAACAGAGTAGCAAAGATTCTTGCGGGGTTACGGTAGTGATTCAGATGAGGAGGATGAACGATGGTGCAACATGGTGAGCGAGGCAACCACATTGCACTGTAATATGATGACGAAATCCCTGTATTGTGTTAAAGCTCAGAACTACGAACTACCGACGTATGACGGGCTGACAGTAGTAGAGGACTTCCTGGATAAGTCCAAAAGCACAGTACCAGAGTACCAACATTTTGATGCACTCAAATGGGCATTGTGCATGACACTGATCCGATAGTGGGATACCCATGTAGGAACCTTCAAATATTAGCGAAGCTATAGGCACATGATGTAGATAAGATTTGGGAAGCCCGAGCTACAAATAATGGTGAAATATAATGGACGAGATGATCCACACATGCACCTGACCAATTGGACCCGAGCTTATGGTACGGAGCCTCAACCAGAATGGGTGCACTTATTTTATCATACCCTGGATGTCATTCAAAGAAACTGGTATATGGAAACAGAGCTCCAGCATGGCACTGGCGAATGGGATATCCTGCGCGGAGGGTTTTTGTCGACTTTTCTCTTTGAAGACCAATGGATGGATACTGTGGACAATGCATTATAGCTAGTAAAGGCTACCATATTCAAAACACCGTCGGAACCAAAAGAAGTTGGGCCATCAGACTGGTTGCGATAGTTGAACTAGGCCTTTGCATGTTATAATGTACAAGCAGAAGATGATGAGGATGACCCGCATAACATCAATATACCAGAATCTAAAGGGAATCGTGAGGTGAGCGACCCTGAGATAGAAGATACAGACAGCACAGCACCATTGAAAATGAGGCAAGTAAATATTAGAACAGAGGAAGAGCCAAAGTATGCCACACTTGGGGACTACTGGGACAATGCCACAGTGGAAAAGGTCATCGAACTACTCTGCGAATACCGTGACTTATTTCCTACAAAAATGACAGAGCTAAAAGGGATTCTAGGAGACCTAGGGATGATGAATATAACTTTGAAGCCAGATGTGAAGCCAATGAAGCAATGACCCTATTGATTGAATCCAAATTATAAAGAAAAAGTCTGTGAGGAATTGGATAAGATGTTGGTAGCAGGAATTATTGAACCGGTTGAGGAGTCCGATTGGGTAAGCCTTATGGTCATATAGGAGAAGAAATAGAAGGGGGAGATCCGCATCTGTGTGGATCTACAAAATCTCAATGATGCCTGTGTTAACGATCTGTTCCCAACACCCTTTACAGACGAGGTACTAGAAAATGTGGGCGGGCAGGAACCATACTCCTTCATAGATGGGTTCTTCGAGTACCATTAGATTAAGATCATGCTCGAAGATCAGAGAAAGACAACCTTTGCTACTCAATGGTGTTGTTTTTAGTATACAGTAATTCCCTTTGGACTGAAGAATGTGCCCACGATATTTTCTCGTATTATGGTAGCAGCATTCAAGGAGTTTATCCACAAGTTCTTAGAAGTCTACTTGGATGACTGGACCATCTTTGGCCTGGTCAAGAAGCATGTCACAAGCTTACGATTAATGTTGGATGCCTATCAATGACACCAAATTGCACTCAACTTAAAGAAGTATACTTTTCTCGTCCCTTTCAGAAACTTGCTGGGCCATGTGTTTTGTAAGCAAGGATTGATGGTGGATCCAGAAAAAATCACTGTCATATTGAATCTGCAACCGCCGCACAGTGTCAAGAAGCTATGCACTACATTAGGACACACGGGCTACTATCAGAAGTTCATCGAAAGCTATGCCGAGATTACAGCTCCGATGGAGCAATTGCCAAAAAAGTATGCTACTTATTGTTTAAATGAGGAATGCAATAAAAGCCTAGAGACGCTTAAGGAGAAAATGGCTTCCGCTCGTATATTGGTCTTTCTGAAATTGGACGTCAAGTTTCATGTGCATGTGTACGCATCTTGTATTGCACTGGGAGTGATACTCACTCAACCAGGAGCGGAGGGACTAGACCATCCGACTGCATTCGCAAGTTGTAGGTTGTCCAAGGCAGAGAAGTATTACTCCACTACTGAACGAGAGGGATTAGCGATGCTATATGTGCTCCAGAAGTTCTATCAGTATCTGTTCGGAGGACATTTTAAGATGTACATGGATCACTTTGTGCTCAAGTACCTAGTGAATAAGCTTATGTTGGGGGCGCGCATTTGTCGATGGTTGCTGTTGTTTCAAGAATATTATTTTGAGGTTGTTGTAAAGTCGGGACATCTGAATGTAGGTCTAGATCATCTATCCCGAATTGAGACCGGTGAAGAACCAACAAATCTAGAAGCAGGAAATTCGGACGCTCAATTATATGCTATGCATATTGTGGATGGCCACATTGAAGATATAATCCACTTTTTAACTACGGGCACTGTGCCACAGGGGTATTCTATCTAAAAAAAGATGGAATTGGTGATACCCGCAGTAGATTTTACTGTAATTGTAAGCCACCTCTACAAGATGGGTAATGATGAAATATTGCGCAGATACGTACCCGAATTTGAGCACGGGTAGATCCTGGCTGAAGCACATGGAGGGGTTGCTGGCAGAAATTATGTGGGCTATGCCACAACCTAGAAGATTCGAAGGCATACTATCAAGCCTGCGATGTGTGTCAATGGACGGGCAAGCTGTCATGAAGGGAAAAAATGCCACTTCAGCCATACATGACACTACAACCATTTGAGAAATGGGCGATTGACTTCGTCGGGCCTATTGAACCACGAGAAAAGACGGGTGCGCCCTATATCATCATTGCGACTGAATATTTGACCAGATGGGCCGAGGTATAGTCAGTTAATGATTGCATGGTGGCGACAGTGGCAAAATTATTATTCGAGAACGTACTAACTAGGTTTCGCTGCCCCAAAATTCTCATGAGTGATAGGGGAACACATTTTTTGAATGAAACGATTAGTGCACTCATGAAGGAATTCCAGATCTATCACCAACAAAGTACACCCTATCATCCACAAGTGAATGGGATCATGGAGGCATTTAACAAAATTATGGAGACTGCGCTGACAAAGGTCTGCAATGCGTGATAAAATAACTGGGATTTTTGCATTCCTGTCGTGTTATAGGCTTACAAAACTACATGCAAGAAGCTAACAGGCAAGACACTGTTTCGATTATTTTATGGCAAAGAGGCTGTTATGCCTATGGAATATATTGTGCCTAGTCTACAGAATGCAGTGATCACAGGTATGGCAGACCGTGGGGCCCTGGAAGAGTGGCTCGCACAGCTAGAAGAACTGGAGGAGGAATGATTTTTGGCTAGCTTCCATCAACAGGTACACAAATAGTGTGAGAAAGTGTGGCATGATCGCCATATCAAGGTGTTCACCTTTAGGGAGAATGATCTAGTCTTGCTGTATGACAGTAATTTCAAAAAATTCCCAGGAAAACCCTGCATGCACCGTATGTCGTTAAAGAAGTTACCGATGGAGGCGTGGTTCAGCTAGCTAAAATCAATGGAGATCCCTTTCCCGGAAGAGTGAACGGTAGTCACCTAGAGCTCTACACGGGTGGGCCAACGGCCTGACTAGCCAAGGAGAAGATAGTCTCACCACTCCAACCAATTGAAAGAGAGCATGGGACAATAAAGTAGCCTGGAGGACAAATGTGTGAGTACCATGGTGTGTAAGCATTCGACCAAAGACGAGGGTCACAGGGGCCCGAGGAGGCTCACATGGATGCATCGATCACAATGATGACTGTTGATATCACTATTCATGACAAGATGTCAGCAACATGGAAAAACAGACCAAGCGGCAGGCAATTATGAGAAACCGTATGAGTTAGATATGGAACGAACGACTACAGATTCCATACATAAAGGTTACACGAACGGGAATGAGCGGCAATCACTGCATCTAAATTTCAAAGGGCTTATAAATTACCAAGCGAAATCCACTCGGTGGCCTACATTTCATAAACACAGATGGAGTTGTTCATTGTCTATGCACAGGGTATGCGCCCAAAGGTAGTAATCTGGCTGATAGAGAGGCTGGACTCTTTGAGGAGTATGTGGGTGATCGATGTGGGCATCCCATGGGCTGTAGGATCACCAGTAGAAGATGTACTAGAAAAAGGGAACGTGAAGCCGACTTGGTCCGGAGGCCTTCACCTCGCCCAGTGCCAAGTCGACGCACTACAACATAACAACAAAAGGGTGAACAAATGGTGACCACAGATAGACATGCAGTTAATAAGGCACCCATGATGTCCCTTGAATATTGGGATCTTATGGACAACAACTAGGGTCTTGCAAAATTGCAACACAAGCTACAACAAACAGTGCGAAGGGCAGGTACGGAGATTAGAAGAAGATGCGGTGGTACCAGGAGGCAGCTTCCCTGCTCATGCTAGACTCTTCATAGGGGGTGTTCTGTGTTAACCGAGCATAGCAGAATGAGCATCATTGGTTGCATGATGTGGTAGAAACACTAAAGCAGGAGATGGATGAAGCATTACAGGAGACAAGGAAGGAGTACCAAGATGCCGATCGTTGCTCACATGGAGGTAAAACATGAAGCCAAGGAAAATCATCTAGTTGCATCGATGAGTGACTTGAGACGAGTCACGATGATTGTGTTGGAGGACTGTTGGGTAGCGGAAGCCCCACGCAACGGTTACAGGGTGCCAAGCTAGACATTTCGGGTAAAGTTAGGATAAGGACTCTACTAAACACATGGAGCGCACATTGTAATAGGTTGAGTCAAAGGGTAGTCTGATTGAAAATAATAAAAAGTAATATAAATAGAGTCGACCCATGCAAGAATCGTGGGTCAGGGAAGGGTATAAATAGAGCACGGCTCTATGAGGGTAGGGCAGTTCTTTTTGACATGAAATGTAATGGGTTCCTAAAAGAAGATAGTCTGAAAGTGTCTATAAGTCCGAGTCAATGGTTAGGTAGGAGGTAGAGGCTCTGAAGCTATGTGCGTAGAGGCCTAGAAAGTCTACAGCTGTGTGTGTGGACCCCTACAGCTAAGTGTGCAAGGTATATCTGGATGTATTGATGTATTGGTGAAGAATAATAATAAATATAAGGTTGCTTCTGTAATTCTGTCTTATCACGCATATGTCTTTATGGTTTAACTTTCTATATCTAGTTAATGCAAATGGGATGAACGTATGCGAATCTGGGTTCATTTTATGTGCAATTAAATTATGTCAGATAAATGTTTTCTTAAAGGTCCTCTTGAATAGTTCTGAATCATGACTGCTTCCTTCAAGTAGAATAGTGCATGAATGAGAAAATTATAATCATCCTAGATCAGCGCGAAGGTCAAGCAGTGTGGAGTTACAAAACTGTACCCAGAACCTCCAATCCACATCTAGACATCCCTAGGGTGCAGAAGCCTAGTTCCAGTACCCTACCCTACTACCTCGGGTGTGACCTCAGTCCATGCTTCGCGGGTTGTTACCAAAAGGGCCAGTAGCGGTGGGATTTGTTTGCCTAAATAACTCTTTCGAACCTGGGTCAAGCCCAAACAAGCCAGCACTAGTGTAGTGATGACAATGTCAACTTCATCTAGGTTTGCAGGTACCTTTCCCTTCCCCTTTCTTGGAGGCATATACTTTGGTCGTCGCACATGCTGTATAGGATCCTCCTCAAGGTTTTCTTGTTCGACCTATGTGGGAGATGCTTCTATTTCCTCATCACTATCAATGATAACAGTTTTATCCTTTTCCTCCATTGAACTTGACAAAATGCAAGTGTCGTGGTGACTTTCTCACTGAGTCTAGAATCTGAGGGTCCTTCCTAGTCATCGGTGTCCAAGGTGATTTAGGGAGCTAGGCTGCTTGTGGCGAAGCTTGTTGTGGACTACCAGTGGTAGGGTTTTGTGCTTTAAGGAATGCTTCCTGATCTTGCTTTGGTAAGTTCTGAAACCATGGATTGTTTTCGAACTGCTCGTTACTCATCATGTTTTTGATGGGGGGCGGTTTTCTTTTAGGAGGGTAAGATGTGGTGGTCTGACCCTTACTCTGAGTATATATGATTGGGAATTCAAAATTGGCTGCTTACCCTTGTGGTAGCTCATAAATGCGATTTGGTGCTTATTCTTCTGCCTTAATTTCCTGTCTCCCACTCCATGGTGCTTTAAATGGTTTATCATATCCTGAACAGTACCTGCAATGGTCGCTTTCCATATTTGCTTCTCAGTAGTGAAGCCCTAAGGACACAGATGCAGTTTTTGTATGTATGCAGTCGTCGTGTCATGCAACTTCGTAGCAGCCTGTTTTATAGTCTCGCGCCCTCTTCCAACTGCATGGGATGATGGGACTGGTCCTCCTACACATAGTGAGGGGGGTGAACCCCTCATGCAGACCTTCTGGTTCCTAGCTAGCCCAGGCTGTGAGCACCCTTCGTGTTCCCTTGATTCCATTAACGTCGAGTAATGTGCACGGTTCGATCCTCCTTGGTGCAGTCGTAGCCATGCTAGTAGGGTTGTTGTTTGTAGCGGAGTAGGCAAGTTAGCTAGGTTTGGTCCCTTCACTATTTTCTTCACGTAATCCATATAGGTGACTTCTAACTATAGCTTCTTAATTGCTTCATCTGTCTTTGCAGTCAGATTCTAGCCCCTGTTTCTTCTAATTTAGCAAGTTGCATTCTACCATGGAAAACAGCTACCCAGAGCTGCTGAATCCTTTTGTGAGGGTTTTCTCTAGTGGGGTGAGTTGTATCTGTGGTACATTCAGTTGTAGAGAGACGTTTCTTCCTGACCGCGCGCTCCTACGGTTCGCGTAGGTTTGATTGGGTTGCTACATGCCTACTCCGAACCTTTTGTTGATGAATGTCCACTTTATGCCACCACGGCTGCCGCACATGTCCTCGAAGCCACACTTGGACCTGCCGCCTACATTGAAGCTTCTGCAACTCCCCCTTTGGTTTGCACCCTATGTCTTATGACACCTTTTCTTGTTCTTGTGCTACATATACCATGCCCTGTTGGATAAGTTGTTCTTTAGTTGTCGCGTCGCTCACTGTTGGCTGTTGTCTTTATTTTGTGGTTACGCGTCATAATGATTGAACCATCATGTTACAATTGAGTGTCGTAGTTGTCTGCAATAAGTTATGCTAGCGCTCGGTCTCCTCATCGGAATCCTCTGGTCATGTGCTATCGCTTTCCCACAATATCCTTTTATTATCTATGGGATGTACCCGATCCTCGTCTTGTGATGTTATGTAATAAATGCAATCCAGTTCGTCGTCACTTTCCTCGTCGCATACAGGCTCGGTGTAACAGTCTCCTTCTGCTGGATCTAACGATACTACGACCCGTAGGGACTTCTTTTCAAACGTCATCTTTCGCTTTTTTAGATTAATGACCCCTTTCATATCCATTGCCCAATCAATGCTGAATAAGGCAGGGTAAGGATTACTGTTGTCAACAATCTCTATGACTTCAAAATCAGTCTGGGTTCTTACAGCATCGATGTCTACAATTACTCCTCACAGTCAGCCCATTGGTAAGATCTTTTGTTGGTTGGCCATTTGTAACTGAATCGGCGACCACTGCAGTGCAGGTTTGCCCATGCGCTTCCATGTTTGTTTAGGCAATATGTTCGCATCTGAGCCTAAGTCTAAGATGACCTGATCCATTTCATTGTCTCTAATTTGCGCTATCAGTCTCATCTCCCATCTAGTGCACAGAGAATGCCCTAGTGATCAGCTCCTGTAGTCCCTTAACAGCTTTTCTATCGTGCAACAGCATCATGCAGGTCTTGAGAAAGGTAGTTATCATGGAAGGGTCCATACCTTGTTCCATTTGGTTCCCCTAATCTAAAGTAGACTTGTTCGGGAAGGTCTTTTGAGCCTCCTTAAGCACCCCCTTCCCTTGCTTCTGATCAGCCCTAGATTTTGTTGGAGTGACATCATGCTCCATCTTGTCTTCGGCATGCCCTGTCCGCGTATTGCCTCCTATGGCTGCACCACTACATAATACCATATTTATGCTGGGGTCCTCTTCGTATCGTTCTGATCACATCATCTGGACATTTTGAGTCAGTGTAGGGGGTAGTACTCTCTTCTCATGCATTTGGGCAATCAATTTTGGATAATTGACTATTTCGTGATCAAACTGCTCACAATATGGACAAGAGACTCTGGTACGGTTAGTACAGTCGTGCATGTAGTGCCCTTGTTCTCCGCAATTATAGTAGATCAGCTGTTTGCAGCCCCGCCCAGGCCCCATACCTCTTCCTCGTCCACATCCATGAAATCCTCTGCGCACCCCTATAATTGGATCAAACCCTCGTGCTTCAGCCTGTACCCTATAGGCCAGGGTTCTTTAAATCATTAAATCATAGCTCCGACATGTTTGATTGTTGTGATCTACCGATCGACAAAATTGCAGTACAACTACTACGGAGTCTGGGTATACTTCTGTAATAAGTGGCAGTTATATGTTGCTTGCTTCCCTCCTTCTTGACAAATCACGCACCAGAGCGTGGGTGGGACACTCGGTCCTATTTGTACCTCCAATTTTAATGGCATCGGGCCTCCTCCTGCCAAGTAATTCGCGAGGACTGGGCAATGGTCCTTTTCGTGTCCTTGGCTCTTGCATTTTATACGAAGTACCTCCGTACGTACCTCTAGTCGGGACACTCTTCCTTGCTTCAAGCTTTGCATTTCTAAACTCAAGTTTTGAAGTTGCACGTGCATTTGCTGAACTCCCAACCCTGGATCCGGTATTAGAGTTTCATGTAGCCTCATAGCAATTTCCAATGCCTCGACTTGGGTTGAGATCTTTTGTTGTGACAGAGTCATCCTCAGAGGTGGTGTCAACGACACCTATGAACCACACGTAATGTTGCGCATCTGTCAAGGTCATGTTAGCTTCGCGGATAGTGCTTTTAAAACTTTGGTCTAAGTCCCATAGAGTTTTTCCAGGCAACATTGCGATCTCTTTGAACCTAATGACCGTCTAGGTCTTTGACTTTGGTCGGCCAAAATCTTTATTTAGCGCATCCTGAATTGCCACTATTCCCTCATTCGGGTGGTCGGTCGAGTATTTTATGTACCACGTCAGCTCGCGGTCCTATAGGGAACTAACTAAGGTGGCCTTCTTGTTGTTCTCATCGTTTATTCCTTGCGCGTCCCATACAGACTTTATCATGAACTAGAACCAGCCTGGCTCCCCATCCCCTACACCCTTGAATATTGGTAGCTTGACCGCGATTGCCATCCCAACCTTTGGTGGTGGGGCGAGGGGTTGGTGCTGGTGTGGATGGGGTTGAGGTAGGTGATGCAGGTGGGGGTGGTGTGGATAGAGGTGGTATCAAGGGAAAGCGCTCCTTAATCAACCAGACCACAATTCTTGGTGAAAACCTTGCGGAATCCTCCTTGCTGTCCTGTGAGTTAGAAATCAGAGGGTTGTCATGTACTTCTCTTGTCCCTCAATAGACCCTTCCCCTCCGTATTACTCCAGACATTAATATACGTGCATAATCTGTTTTTCACACAAGAACATCTTAATCCAAGTATTCAATGATTTGATATACTTGCCCCACGGTCCTTGAAGAAATCTTCTTTCCTCTTCGCTGTGACTCATGGTTGTATCTATCGTGAAATTAGTGATAAACCCTCCTATGATTTGATCCAACCAGTGATCTACTGTGCGCACAATTCTACCTTTGGTGGCTTCTAGCCTGCATAGTAGTTCACGAGTCCACACAATAGGCTGGTCTAATCTGCACCTCCCCACACTATCAGCTAGCTTTGCAAGCCACTCGTATAGTTCTATTGGAAATGTTGCGAAGAAGATCTCATGTATATCTGTGAATATGTAGTGGTCCAACCAATCTTCCTCTGATATTCGCGGATTTTTTTTTTCCTGAACTGCGAACTCGTGAAGTTTCCAATCCCACCACTCTTCAAGCTCTTTCTTTGTAGGATTCCATTGTTCCCATATTAGACAACCCTTAGGCAGATCCTGGACCCGGAAACAGAACCGTTTGTTAGCTTATATGGGCCTGACCTAGGTTCAGCAGAATTATTTAGCCAAGAAAATCTTGGAGCTACCGGCCCTTTCAGCAATAGTTCGCGAAGCGCAGACTGAGGTCTCACCGAAGGTAGTAGGGGAGGATGCTGGAACTAGGTTTCCACACCCTTGGGATGTCTAGATGTGGTTTGTAGGTATCGTGTGCCATTCTGCAGCTTCCCACCACTCTATATTCATGCAGATCTAGACCCGAAAAGATTTTGACCTTCTATGATCGCGGGATTACAAATCTAATCTATGTAACTCATATCTACTTTGAAGGTCTTTAAGAAAACATTTAACAGGTCTAATTAGTTTGCACACTTAAAATAAACTTAAATCCACAAGTATTTTCAATGAGCGCATGTGCATAGATTAAAAAAATATATTAATCATTCATACAGTCAGATTCGCGATAAATCAGATCGTAACACAAAATTTGTAGAAGAAATTATCTTTATTTTCACTTATCACCAATACATCCAGATCTACTCTACGCACTCAGCTGCAGGGGTCTACGCACACGGCTACAGACTCTTCCCTACCTCTACACACACAACTACAAAGCCTCTTTCCCCTACCCAAACCCTCAACTCGAACTTAAAGACACTTTCTTGCTATTCCCCTCAATGACCCATTACATTTCAGATCCAAAATCATATCCCAAAAAGAACTTAGCTTCCTAGCCATAGAGCCTCGCTCTATTTGTACATTTCTTTGGCCTGCAATCCAAGAGCAGATCGAATCTTCTTACATTTCTTTACATTATATCTAGGTGGACTACCCTTTTGACTTTGACTTATTACAAATCACGCTCCACGCATATCGCAGAGTCTTTACCTTGCTTTTACCCAAAATTGCGAGCTTTGAGCCCCCTAACCATTGCGCAAGGCTTGCGCTACCCAACATTTTCCTATGACCTACAGAGCTACAACACAATTTCATCATTGTTAATCAACTCTTTAATAAAATGATATTTAGCATCAATATGCTTGTTCCTTTTGTGGAAGACAAAGTTCTTTGACAAGAAATTACCGAGGTGTTGTCGCAGAAAATAGTTGTCGCGTCCTCTTGGTCATGACAAAGATCCCTCAACATCCTTCTCATCCAAATTGCCTAACACACTGTTGTTGTTGCTACGACAAATTCAGCTTCTGTTGTTGACAGTGACACTATTGGCTACTTCTTGGAGGCCCATGAAATGGCTCTGGGACCCAAATGAAAAACATATCCTGACATGGTCTTTCTATCATCGACATTGCCTACCGAATCAATGTCAGTGTAACCGACCAGCTTGAAATCACTGGTTGTTGTGTACAAAATGCCATACTATTTTGTCCCATTGACATACCTCAGAATCCTTTTCGCTACTTGCCAATGTGTCTCCTTGGGTGTCTCCATGAACCTTGACACCAAACTTACAGCATACATTATATGTGGCCTAGTGGCGGTCAAATACATCAGGCTACCTATCATACTTTTGTATAATGTTGGATAAACGTTGCTGCTACAATACTCTTTGCTCAACGTCAACCCTATGACAATTGGATTTTGGGCGGACTTGTGGTTTTGTATTTTAAACCTCTCCTAAATTTCTGCCATATACTTTGCTTGAGAGATAAAAATGTCATTTTCTGTTTGTTTCACTTCTATGCCCAAAAAATATCTTAGCAATCCCAAGTCAATCATTTCAAACTCACTTTTCATTACTTGTTTAAAATCAATGATGAGGAAATCATCACTACCTATAAATATCAAATCATCTACATATAAGACGATAATGAGAATCTTACCTTCGTTCTCTTTGATGTAGAGAGTAGGTTCACTGTCACATTTGTCGAAACCATTGTTCAACAAGTAAGCATCTATCCTGTTGTACCATGCACACGATGCTTGCTTCAATCCATAAAGAGCTTTCTTCAACCAATATACTTTGTCTTCTTGTCCTTCAATCTCATAACTACGCGGTTGCACGACATACACTTCCTCTTTCAGCACTCCATTCAAGAACGCTGGCTTTATGTCCATCTGATACACTGTCCATTTACGTTGCACGACAATTGCCACAACTACGTGCACTATTTCCATCCACGTGACTGGTACAAATGTCTCTGTGTAGTCTCTTCCATGTTGTTGCTTGTATCCTTTGACAACTAGCCTTGCTTTGTGCCTTTTAATCTTTCCCTTAATGTTGCTTTTGGTCTTATAGACCCACTTTACTCCAGTAACATGTTTTCCTTTTGGAAGGTTCACTAACTCCCATGTGTCATTCCTTTCTATTACTTTTATTTTTTCCTCCATTACCACAACCCATTTTCCTTCTTTAACTACATCTTCAAAGTGGATTGGATCATCTACATGACAAAATAATGCAAATAAGGAATTCAGACTTGCGCTACTATCAACTTCATCTTGCTCATAAATTTTGTTTAAATTTCTGAACTTTGGCCTTCTTGTGTTGGTTGAAGATGGGCTTGACATGTCACATGGTGTCGCACTCCATGGTGTGCTTGGAGAAGCACTTGCTTGGTTGCGCGATATTGTCCTATTATTTGTTGATGGCGTTGCTTACTTGCTTATTTGATGTACTTGAATAGGAGTAGAGGGAGTCATTGTTGAGGAATTACTTGTTGTTGTTAATTCCTCTTTGTCATCATGTGGTATGCATGCTTTGACATTGATTTCCTTTTCTAAACTTCCATCCCATGCTTCCTCTTCTATGAACTACACATCTCTGCTGATTATAACCTTCTTGGTTGATGGATTATAGAGTTTGTATGCTTTGGATTCATCACTGTATCCAACAAATATGCATTTCCCCCCCTTGTTGTCCAACTTCTTTCTCAACTCATCTAGGACATGTGCATAAGCAACACAGCCAAAAACTCTCATGTGAGTGACATTTTGTTTTGTTCCACTCCATGCCTCTTCAAGAACAATGTTCTGGATGGTTTTGGTTGGACATCTATTCAAGATATATGTTGCACAAGCAACAACTTCAGCCCAATAGTCATTTGGAAAATTCTTTGCCTTCAACATACTCCTTGCCATCTCCATAATGGTCCTATTCTTCCTTTCTACCACACCATTCTGGTGCTGTGTATATCTTGTTGTCAATTGCTTGTGAATTCCATGCTCCCTGCAAAATTTAAGGAAGTTATTTGAGATGTATTCTCCACCTCTGTTTGTCCTAAGGACATTGATATAGTGTCCACTTTGATTTTCAACAATAGCCTTGTATTGGCGAATGCACTCAAACACTCCACTTTTTTGTTTTAGGAGAAAGACCCATGTCTTCCTTGTGTAGTCATCTATGAAGGTAGATACATAGTGACTGCCACCAATTGATGGTATCTGTATTGGTCCACATAAATCTAAGTGGACAATTTCCAAAGGTGCCTTTGCCCTCACTGACTTCCCTGCTGGAAATGTCTCTCTTTGTTGCTTGCCCAACCTTCACATATGCTATCTGGTTTTTCTATGAGTGGTAAACCCTTCACCATGCCTTTCCTATGCAGCAAATTGAAACCTCCAAAGTTGAGATGTCCAAATATCAAGTGCCATAACCATTTTTTATCTTTTACCTTTGCTTGAAAGTTTACTTGTTTCACAACTACCCCTTTTCTTCCATTTTCTTGTGAGTTCATAGATAGTTGTGCTTGTGCACCTTATTTCTATAAATATGATATTATTTTCAGCAGAAACATTCTATTGTCTGTCATCTGAACCTTTGCAATCAACTATCTGCTTGGAAGCCTATCCAAAATTGTGCACACATCATTTTTGAAGAAGACATTGTAGCCTTTCTGCATGAGTTGTCCAACGCTCATGAGATTATGTTTCAGATTGGGGACAAAGTAAACATTAGAGATGTATTTCATCTCCCCCTTCTTTGTTAGGATATTAACTCTTCCTTTTCCCATGACAGAAACTTTTCTATTAGTCCCTAATGTCACATCAGATTTCACACTTTCATCTAGATCAGAAAACATTTATGTGTTTCCTAACATGTGGTTCCTACACCCTGAATTTAGATACCATATATCACTCTGTTTTTCTTGTGATACATTACAAGCTAGAAAAATGCTAGCATGGTTCTAATTTTCTCTTGTGAAATTTTCAGCTGGTTTGTTACTGATGTAATATTCCTTCTTTCTACATTCATTTGCATAATGACCATACTTCTTACAGTAATGACATTGAACTTGAGATTTATCATACCTCTGACCTTGTGCTTGATTTTGGCTTGGGCCTTGACTTGGATTTTGGTTGTTGCCTCTTCCGTTTGAGCTTGAAGGGCTGCTTCTTCCACCTCTGTGTGGGCTTCTTCCTCTTCCTCTAGCATATGATCCTCCTTTGCCTTGACCTTGACCAAATAATACTTGTGTCTTGAAGGCATGCTCCAATGAGGAGCTTGCTGCTCTATTCAATATATGTTCATGAGAATTAGTGATGCATTAAACTCATCCAATGTGAACAGTGAGAGATCCTTTGTCTCTTCTATGGCAACAACAATGGCCTCAAACCTTGCTGGAAGACTTATCAAAACTTTCTCAATTATTCTTCTTTCCTCAAGTGTCTCACCATGAGACCTGATTTGAGTAACCAGCCCACTTAAATGTGTAAAAAATGAGTCTAGACTCTTTCATACAAATTGTTTTAGAATCTCTCCTCAACATTTTCAGCTTTGTTGTCTTGACTTTTTCCATGCCTTCATAGGCTGTCTGGAGGATGTGCCATGCTTTCTTGGACTTCATTGCTACTACAACCCTTGGTAAAATAATTTCATGAACTGCTTGAAAGATATAAAACAAGGCTTTTGAATCCTTCTTCCTATTGTCCCTTAACACATCTCTTTCTGGTTGAGATAAGGCATTGTATGCTACTGCATCTGGTGGTCCTTGAAAACCATTCTCCACCAAATACCAAATGTCTTGAGAAGAAAATAGGGCCTTCATTGAAATAGCCCAATAATCATAATTTTATCCATTAAACTGAGGTATTTGAGTATTAGTCAAGCTTGTGCTTGATGTTTCCATTTCTGAGCGTAAAAACAAACATTCTACTTGGTGGTAAATATGCTAAAAACCAATGTACAGTCAAAAACAATTTTCACTGTTAGTGAAAACACTTGTTTTTACACTAACAATGTTCAACACTCGATACCATGTTAGAAATATTTGGTGAATTTAATTTTCATTTTTACGGAGGGGAGAGGCAGAGAGTTATGTTAATTTTCATTTTCGCGGAAGGGAGAGGCAAAGATTTATGACTCTCGCTAAGCTCCTTTCACGAAACTAGGTTTGTGCACCGCGAAGCAGATTTCGTGGAGCTACCTTTGTTCACAGTAAGGCTAATTTCCCCGACTTGAATTTTGGGCACCTAGGAATACCTTTGTTCACAGTAAGGCTAATTTCCCCGACTTGAATTTTGGGCACCTAGGAACTATTCCAGAGACGTCATGAATACTCACAGCAAAAATAACAATATAGATCTGGAGCAACACACTAAAACTTAGTATTCATTTCTTAAACATTAAAATTACATGTACATGATACTGCAACTCATTCACCCAGCAAAATAAAATTTTACAAAGATTTAAACTTACACAGAATAACACAAAGTAAAACAGAGTCGCCCACCAAAAATTGCTCCACCATTTTCTCCACATAGACTTGTCCTCTTTTCTTACTTCTTACCCTCTAACCTCTCTACATAGTCTAACACTACAAAATGACTTTTACATTCATATGTAACTCAACATAAAATTTTACATTTAATTCATGACACAAAAAAATTAATTTTGATGTTGTTGTTGAGTGCGATCAGAGTCACGCAGGTGTTTCTGGAGTGTGGGCAAGGTGTGGGCAAGGTTGTTGAATTAATACTTGCCCATATCTGTTTACCTAAGTACATAAATCCTTTAAACGCCTTTGCTAGTTTTTTGAATGGTTCGCGTTTGACTTCAAACCTTGTATTTTCAAGGTGAGACGCAACCTGCAAAAATTTATTCAACCAACGCAACCTGCAAAAGTGTTTGACATGTATGGCTGTAAAAGTGTCTAACATGTATGGCTTCTCTTGGGCTATTTATTACGGTGGTTGGGATTATTATTTCCAACAAATAAAATGGCTTATCTCTGTTTCTGTGCAATCTAATCCAGAATAAAGGATCCCTCCATGTTGAACACACTACTTCTCTCCCACATTAGTGATTGATATTTGCGACGGTCACCAGAAAAATGCATAAATTTGGAGAGAGATATGCGAAAATAAGACACCATTAGATTCAATACATAGAAGCTCAATGTAGATGGAGCTCTTCTCTTGCATAATGTATATATTCGTCTTATAACATGCTAATTTCTTGCATTGTTGGCTATTATTTTATGTTTATCGTACCACAGAAAATCCAAGACCCAACGAATTGAGGGAAAGCTTTCACATTTTCGGTCAAAGGCAAAGGCAATGCAACATACAAATATATAGAATATGAAATTGAAATTATTCCAAACTTCTCAGTGTTAGCCACAAATGAATCCAGGTATTCATGAATACCATCACAATAGATAAATAATCCACCCAAGCACTACAACCTTTTATATTTATATCCACTGGTTCACAAATTCTCAGGGAGGAGAACCCATGAGAAATGTCATCTAACTGGCCAGGAGAATCGTCCAAAAGGCTATGGAAATTTTGGTTATATTTGAAAAAAATCTGGTAAATTTTTTTTTAAATCTACGTTATAGTTGTTAAATTTCAAAATTTTAAGTGTCTTAGACATTTTTGATGGTGTTGAATCCATTTTCACCATAAAAACATGATTCAAACAATATCTCTACAAGATTTTTCGAATTGTTTTACCCAAATTCCAACTAATTTTAACCATCCAAGCAATTCCTCCACCTGGTTAAATGACTCCATGAGAAATAATATCAAGACTCAGCCATAATCCATAACAGAAAGAGGATATGAAAACCCGAAAACCAACACAAATGCATGGAGATGCAATAAAAGCTAGTCAGAGTCATTATATATATGTTATATTCTGTCAACACAGCCTGACAAACAGGGTCGTTTGTGGTAGACCTGAAGGCAAAAGGCCCAGTCTTTCTTTCGTCCGAATTGATCCCATTGTTGTGAGTTAGGTAAAATGGACCTCGGCTGCTATCAGTTTTAAGGTTGCATGAGGTTGGCCTGCTCACTATAAATGCCTCACAGGCTTCATGCTCGTGCTCACCCTTAACAACGATATTGAAAAGCCCATCGTTGTCGGTGTGTTGTTTATTATAGAACAATCTCTTACCAACAGGATCCTTGCACTCAACAGCTACAGTGGCACCTGTGCAGCACACATACTCAAAATATCAAAACCAAACAATAGCGAAAGGGAAGAATAGATCTATTCAGAAAAGAAAAAATAACATTCCACATGCAGGATCTTAAAACTGTATCTATTATTTCATATCTTTTCCATAAGAAAATCCAGTAACCCAAATGGATACAATCTACAAAAACTGCAAAACGAATTGAAAAAATATGTAAGATGGGTGGTTACTGGCTTAGTAGAGATGGCAGGTGAAATCGTGGTTGGGAATCCAGCAGCACAGTTATCGCAGTAAAGCTTGCCCGTAACACAAAAGTTATGGCCAACATAAGCATTGGCAACACCCAAGAAGGAAAAAAGGGCGATCAAGCCACAGAGAGCGGATAGTTTGGCCATTGTTCAAATACCCACCTTGCCTAAAGAAGCAACAAAGATCAAAGCAACAACACAAAGCACCTATATATGTATGTATGAATGATTCCTAGTCTGAGTGTGGAAGAGAGAAGAGAATGGTGTTTTATATATATATATATATATATTTATTGGTTTTGGCCCAACATGTAAGCCGGTGATTATGAACAGATTTTCCGAGTAAGATATAACGGTCACAGTGTCCCTGGTTTGCCTGAGCCCGGCTATAAACATCTTTTTTCAGAGTCATAAGCATAAATTTTTACAAGTCGTATGGTTACCTGCTCGGCGTGAGCCTAGCTATAAATATCTTTTTTCTGAGCCATAAACTTGAATTTTTGGAACATAGAAGTCATATGGTGGCATGCATACTCTTGCATGTTGGGGTAGTTGTGCCGTCTTACCTATATGTCCATCATGTCTAAGGGTGGTCCCCCTGAGCTGGGCTATAAATATCTTTCTTCAGAGCTATAAACTTAAATTTTTGGATCTTATAAGCCATATGGTGGCATGCATGCTGGGGGTGAGTTATGCCCTCTTAACATAAATATCTATCATGTTTAAGGGTGGTCGACTCAACTCTAAGGCACCCTTATTGAGACTATTAACACTCTTATTAGGGAAATGAAGTGTGTATTTGTTGACACATCAATTAAAATACTTTTTTTTATAATTTTTCATCATAAAGAGATGGATGGATCTAACCTTTTAAATTGAAATTAAACATATGCTTCAAATTTGATCATTGATGGTGGAAAAAGGAAAGTGAAAGTATTTACGACATAAGGTAGTCAAATAAAAATTTCCATGGTACTATTGGATAATGAGATGGGTAAAATTAACCTTTGTACAATGGAGTATTTCATCATGATCTCAAATATAGAATTTTCGAAAATTCAATGAGGTAACCGAACTTAATTTTGGCTACTTGTAGATATGGGTCTTAAACCAAAATCTGAATCTAACACATTAAAAAATGTACTCACATCATTTGTATAAATTCAACTTTTGGAGTTATAGAAATGCATTGGCACTATGAGTTAGATTGTATTTAAAGAAAAATACACGCGAATTTTAGCAGATAACAAAATTTTAAACAAAGGAATTCAACAAGGTATTGATTCCATTGGTGGAAATCCAATCGACAAAGTTGTATGCATGAATGTAGTAGCAAACATGAGCACCACTGAGGGGAATGGAACTCAAATCCAACTACTTTCCACTGTGGATCTTGATAAAAAATGGTAAATTAAAGTGATGGGACCAGCCCCTACGACCTTCGGCTAAGTGTTAACTATGATGGTTAATGATATATGCATTGATTGGTTTGTTTTATTATATGGTGGTTGGTTGAATTTAATGTGGTGTATTGTTGGCGTGTGGAGATGAGGACATGTGTATAGGTCTCAGCTCTGCTCCTTCCCACTCCTTCTATGACTCGAAACACCAGTTGTTCATTTCATTTGGCATTGTTTGTTTTTCCTGTGCTGCTATGCTGTTGGTGAGGTTCTGGGGTCTGCTGTGCCAGGGTTTACTATGTCATTGTCTTCGTTTTCATTCTGGCTGTGCCTGGTCTGTTGTATGATGTGGGTCTTCGCTTTTGAGTAACACCTCACTTGTTCTATGCTCATTCTATGTTGTTTACGAGGTGTGAAACCCTCGGTATCGGTTCCCTCTCTCGACCTCTAATTGACTCTACTTGTTTTCCCACTTTCAATTTCAGGTCATTTGTTTCTTCTTCATGCATAGTCTTCACAAGTTAATGGTTGTGTTACTTTTGCTACAGGTTGCAGCTATGGGGTCACTCTGCTTCTGGTTTCCTTTCAACAATTTCCTGAAGGTATGCTCTCCTTCTATGCTATTTCTCCTTACTGCACTTCATTTAGGCGCTGACGTCCTCTGCTCTACTCTAACAATGGGAAACTCTGTAGTTGCGACCTTCGGCTTCATGGCTGCACTTGTGGTTTTCTCAAGCTTGACTCTGCCCTGGTAAGTTTCCACAATTCCTGTCACGCCCCGAGGCCTGCGATTGTCTTTCAACTGCACTTGGCGAGGTGCGGCACCACCGAACACTTTCTTTTCACCAATACTTATGTTCATGGACTACGCCTAACCACTTATCTACTTAGTTTGTTTTTCTCAACCAAGTACTTATTATTGTTCTTTTATACTAATGAACACCCATATACATTAATTATCGACAACAACTATAAATGAAGAACACAATTGCATAGTATAAAGGGAGGGGCAACTCCCTGAATAATGAGTCTGCCCAAATTCAAAGTATTATTCAACTTTTCAATGTTTACAAGTATACTTGGGAAACACCAAGTTTCATACTTAGCCAAATTTACAAAGGCCACACCTTCTTTTGCCAACCAAGTTCCTTGTATGAGTTGGGTGGGCGCACCCTCACACAGACCGCCAACCGCACTCCCCAACCAAACTTTGACAAACCGCATTCACCCTTGCACAACGGGCGGGCCACCTCACCCGAGTCACCCTTTCACCCTTGCAGGACAAGCGGGTGACCTCAGCCGAGTCTCCACCCATGTCTCAATGAATGGCGGGCGCCTTCCACACCCACGCCTTCACTCGATACACAAAACTCGCGCTTCACCATGTGCGCTTGCCCAAGAGCAGGCGCATAAGACCTGCACCTCTTTTGCGACCTGCTACACCTTCTGCGCACTTCCTCTTGTATCATCGAATGATAATTGTCCGAGTTGATTTCCGAATGATCCAACGCCTCACTATATTTATATGAGCGGTTGGGCGAGTCGAGCTGCCCAAGCCGACTCGTCCATCGCGTGACAAATGCCCTCACACTATGCCAATTTACAAGGTCGGCCCTCGAACTATTCACCTGAATCACTATAACATGTAAGGTCAGCCCATGGGTTATGTAACTCACTCCCCACACTATAAAACATCATCACTCAACCTTTTGTGTGCATTTTACACTTGTAACTTTACACATTTTTTCTCGAGCTTTTCGCACTTCGCGCTAGTGGTTATGACTTAGACTACAGGTCCTTACATCCTCCTCCACTTGAAGTCATTGTCGTCCTCGACAATAATGCCACCTTGGCAACCATCCACCAAGATCATCATCTCCAACTGTGTCATCCTTGGTCCATGATATCAATTCCTCCACATACTGCAAACATCCTTGCAACATATGTAGAACCACCATCTCCATCATGTGTCGTCCCATCCTATGAACTGTCATCAGATACTCCAACATAATGCCAACATCCATCTGGTACACTACTGGCCCTAATGACTTGAACTAGTCGGGTGATCGGTCCAACTATCATGCTCAAATCATAAAAATGTCCATCCTTATGCCTACACCAGTCTTTCTCAGATTCTGCCACATCCTGGACTCACCAAGAATCTCTCCCATGCGCAGCTCCATGGAAACTCCATCCCATCTGCAACATGTCATAATTCTAATGTTGAACCATTCCTGTATCATCTATCATACCTTCTCAACCTGTTTTATGGACTCATTGCCATGAGCAGCTAATAATGAGCCCCATTTTCTATGTCATCTAATAAGATGTAGAGGGAGTAAATCCTGAAGGCTCACCCTCTCCAATAAGTTCAATCCATCTGTCAGGATTCTCTACCTCCATCCTCTGTGGATATGTAACCTGATCCTCCTCTCGGATATTCGGTCTCACATAAAGCTCCTCATCATCGTCATCCTCAACCTCCTCTAGCCTTCTTGACAAATCAAAGATACTATCAGATAGTGTCCTGATAACCAATGACTACTTGGTAAGCTTTGCCTCAATAGTAGATAATCGCTTACTCGTGTCTTCCATGCACTTCTCATCCCCCATCTGCATCACTGCCAACTTACAATCAGGCCTTGTCACACCAATGGTTGGAACACCAATGGGTACATCTTCCCTTCCATCGTAAATGTACAGCTTCTTCAAATGTGGAACAATCATAGCATCAAATTGTTTCAAGAATTCCATCCCCAGTACAGCTTCATAGTCATCTATCCGCACTATAGTGAAGTCGACTTTCCCGGTCCACTCACCTAGTGTTGTGTCCACTCTTTCAGCTACACCAAGAACACAATTAGAAGGAGAATTCATAGTTTTCATTTGTGCCTTCAGCAATACAAACTTCAGCCCAATCCTTCTCACAATATCTTCACTCATGAAGTTGTGAGTAGCCCCACTATCCACCATAGTGAGTACATCAACACTCCCAATCTTCATCTGTACATACTCCTTAGGATCTCTCCGAGAGACCACCTCTATAGTAGTAGTAGCTCCAAGAATCTACATCATCCCCATAGAAGCTTCTTCATTCTTTGTATTAAACTATGCAATAGTGGCCACCTTCAGTCTTGAAGGAAAATTCTTCACCGTATGTGGTTCAACACATATCCAACACTTGAAGGCTTTCTTCGTCTTCATCTTATCATCTGATTTCGAAGCATCATCCTTTTCCTTCTCTTTCGGCTTATCGGACTTCTTCTTCATCTCATCAGAAGTCTCATCATAATGCTCCACCAATCGATCTACAACAGCAAAAGCTTCCGTAAGTGTCTTAATCTTCTGCCACTTCACTTCATTGCGAGCCCAAGGTTTCAATCTAATAATGAAGTTGAACACCTTATCCCTCTCCACCATGTCAGGAAGTTCCAGAACTGCACTTGCAAACTACCGCTAATATGTTTGTAGGCTTCGTGTTTTCTTTATAAACTTAATATTCGTCCTCGCTTCCCATGTTTCATCTCGAGGATTGAAGTGGGTCTGAAAATCCTTCTTTATGTCATCCCATTAAGTTATGTCATCAACACTACCATTGGAAATATGATCCATCTTCCTTTTCCACCACATCTTAGCATCCTTTGTCAAGAATTGAGCAGCTACCTTCACCTTTATCTCATCATTGGATAAACTCAAGTGTTTGAAGTATTGCTCCATATCCTAGAGAAAGTTGCCAAGAGTCTTCACACTTCTTGTACCATCATAAGATTCCGGTTGCTTGACTTTCACATGAGGAACTCCTCCACCTGAGGTATGCCTCACGACCCTCTTCAACACTGTGATCTCATCTCTCACTTCATCAAGAGATTTCTGCAAGTTCAATATGTCTTCCAAACCTTGATCTCTCACCTCTTCAGTCTCCTTGAATTTTACTTCAAGTTGCATACAAAAAAGATCAGTATACTTGTGTTGAGTCTGGAGTTCATCAAATTCTTCCCTCATCAACGAGTTTTCCTTTAGATCCTTCATGACCAAGTTCATCTTCATAGTCTAGTAAGATTCCAAGTGCTCCATTCTTTCCAACACTTTTTCAATGAGAGTCAGTGAAGCATTGTGGCTAGATTCTCCAACCTGAGATTCACCTGCCATTTTTGATAACAACTTCCTCCCTTGTGATCTAGTATAGACCAGCCACCAGCTTCACCAAGTTCCCTAGAACCTGAACCAACCCTTGTTCCACTTGTATGTGAGACCAGCTTCTTTCACCTGCAAGTACCTGTTTCCACTATCACCAACTTCCAAGTGTGTATGCACTTGCTTCACCCAGCTTCAACCGTGAGCATCAATACCACCTGTCAAGGTGTGTATCAGCTTCAATGCTTCAACACCTGAACCTGTTCACCAGCTCCCTACAACCAGCTCTGATAATCTCTTCCCTGAGCTTTGATACCACCTGTCACGCCCCCAGGCCTGCGGTAGTCTTTCAACTGCACTTGGTGAGGTGTGGCACCATCGAACACTTTCTTTTCACAAATACTCATGTTCATGGACTACGCTAACCACTTTTATACATAGTTTGTTTTTCTCAACCAAGTAATTATTATTGTTCCTTTATACTAATGAACACCCATGCACATTCATTATCCATAGAAATTATAAATGAAGAGCCCAATTGCACAGTATAAATGGAGGGGCAACTCCTTGAACAATGAGTCTATCCAAATTCAATATATTATTCAACTTTTCAATGTTTACAAATATACTTGGGAAACACCAAGTTTCATACTTAGCCAAATTTACAAAGGCCACACCTTCGTGTGCCATCCAAGTTCCTTGCTTGAGTTGGGCGGGCGCGCCCTCACATGGACCGCCAACCGCACTCCTCAACCGAACTTCAACCAACCACGTTCACTCTTGCACAATGGGCGGGCAACCTCATTTGAGTCATCCTTTCACCCTTGCACAACAGGCCGGAGACCTCACCCGAGTCTCCACCCTTGTCTCAACGAACGGCGGACGCCTTCCACACCCACGCCTTCACCGGATACACAAATTTTTTTCTTCACTGTGTGCGGTTGCCCAAGAGTGGCACATAAGACCTACATCTCTTTTGCAACCATGTACACCTCCTATATCACCAAATGATCATCATCCGAGTTGATGTCTAAATGCTCGAACGCCTCGCTATATTTATATGAGTGGTTGGGTGAGTCGACTTGCCAAAGCTGACTCGTCCACCACATGCCAAAGACCCTCACACTATGCCAATTCAGAAGGTCGGCCCTCCAACCATTCGCCCGAATCGCTATAACATGTAAGGTCGGCCCGTGGGTTATGTAACTCGCTCCCCACGCTATAAAACATCATCACTCGACCTTTCATGCACAATTTACACTTGTAACTTTGCACATTTTGGCTCGAGCTATTCGCACTTCGCATTGGAAGTTATGACTCGGACTGCAGGTCCTTACATCCTCCTCCACCTGAAGTCATTGTCATCCTTGACAATCATGCCACCTTGGTAACCATCCACCAAGATCATCATCTCCAATTGTCTCATCCTTGGTCCATGATATCAATTCCTCCACATACTGCAAACATCCCTACAACATATGTACAACCACCATCTCCATCATGTGTCATCCCATCCTATGAACTCTCATCATATACTCCAACATAATGCCAACATCCATCTGGTACACTACTAGCCCTCATGAATTGAATTAGTCAGGTGATCAGTCCAACTGTCACGCTCAAATCATAAGAATGTCCATCCTTATGCCTACACCAGTCTTTCTCAGATTTTGCCACATCCTGCACTCACCAAGAATCTCTCCCCTGCTCAATTCCATGGAAACTCCATCCCATTTGCAACATGTCATGATGCTAATGCCGAACCATTCCTGCACCATTTGTCATACCTGCTCAACCTATTTTAAGGACTCACTACCATGACCAGCTAAAAATGAGCCCCATCTTCTATGTCATCTAAGAAAATGTAGAGGGAGTAGAGCCTGAAGGCTCACCCTCACTAATAAGCTCAATCCATCTGTCAGTATTATCTACCTCCATCCTCTATAGATATGTAACCCGATCCTCCTCTCGGACATTCGGTCTCACATAAACCTCCTCCTAATCATCATCCTCAACCTCCTCTAGCCTTCTTGACAAATCTAAGATACTATCAGATAGTTTCCTGATAACCAATGACTACTTGGTAAGCTTTGCCTCAACAATAGACAATCGCTTACTCATGTCTTCCATGCGCTTCTCATCCTCCATCTGCATCATTGCTAGCTTACAATCATCCCTTGTCACACCAATGGGTACATATTCCCTTCCATTGTAAATGTACAACTTCTTCAAATGTGGAACAATCATAACATCAAATTGTTTTAAGAATTCCATCCCCAGTACATCTTCATAGTCATCTATCCACACTATAGTGAAGTCAACTTTCTCGGTCCACTCACCTAGTGTTGTGTTCACTCTTTCAGCTACACCAATAACACAATCAGAAGGATAATTCATTGTCTTGATTTGTGCCTTCACTGGTACAAACTTCAGCAATATCTTTCTCGCAGTATCTTCACTCATTAAGTTGTGAGGAGCCCCACTATCCACCATAGTGAGTACATCAACACTCCCAATCTTCATTTGAATTTACTCCAAACTGTTCCTCTCAGGATCTCTCCGAGAGACCACCTCTGTAGCAGCAACAGCTCCAAGAATCTGCATCATCCTCACAGAAGCTTCTTCATTCTTCGTATTAGACTGTGCAATAGTGGCCACTTTCGATCTTGAAGGACAATTCTTCACTGTATAAGGTTCAACTCATATCCAACACTTCAAGGCTTTCTTCATCTTCATCTTATCATCCGATTTCGAAGCATCATCCTTCTTCTTCTCTTTCGGCTTATCATACTTCTTCTTCCTCTCATCAGAAGTCTCATCAGAAGGCTCATGTGAAAGACATGGATTCTTCGAAGAATACATGAGATTCGTGTTGTTCATCTACATGCCTCGAGGTCCCCCAATGCACTAGTGTGCCACGCTGCCCAAAAAATCTATTCACCTTCTTGCTTATCTGGTTGCAAAGATAGGCCATGCTTTCAATCACTATGACTGTAAAGCACTCAACAAAGAAATTATGAAAATATGAAAATCACCCGATGAATCCGTTGAACAGTGTCACACTCACTTTTGTAATATTGCATACTGATTCCGAAAAGATGATATTGATTGGGAATTTCTTAAGGGAATATTTGAGTATCTTCTTCACATATCTGAACCCCACTCACCAAATTACAATGATGGATCTGTGCAAACACAGGTAGGCATAATTGTTGTCACAATTGATTGTCTGCCTTAGCCTCATCAAATAGCTCCACCACGACAGAGTGGTGTTGGAGATCATGCACACACCTCGGTTGAATTGTCACATCCTCCCACCCCATTTGTTGTTGAGATTTGCACAAATTTGGATTGCAAGCCTGTTGGTTGTCACGTGGACTCTTTCCCTCTACCTCCTTCCTTGCATGATGTTGATACTTCAGATTGTACTATCTTGTGTGCGTCCACTCCAGACTCCTCACTTGTTGTGAATGAGGATCAAGCTATTGATGCATTTGGTGTTATGCATCCAACCTACGCCATCATTCACGATGAGTGTGTGCAGGAATCTAAAGAAGAGTCCATGGTGAAGGATGACTGCCTTCTATTCGTGCTTCATTCACTTCATCCTCACATCCCTTGTGATTTTTCCACTGTTGATTTCTCATGTGAAAAATCATTTCCGGATGCTTTTACTTTCGATCATTCACATGACACCTCGGATATCGTTTTATCAATACATTGCAGAGAGGACTCATATTCCTCAGAAAATCCATTCAATCTATCATTTATCTTTCTTGAAAACACAAAGGGTGAACATTTTTTCTTCTCATATACCCCTTTGCCTAATACATCAAATCATGAGGATGCCGAAAAATGTCCTTAATTTTTTTATCTTGCTTTTTGTGATCTATTCACTTCCTCATTCAATAACAATTTTGATACAACCATTGTTAATATATCCAAGACACTAGTCTACGATGATCTATCTTTCCATGAGGTCAAAACCCCCCAGACTATCAAGGCACTTCAGCCCGAGTTGATGGTTATGTCAGGCCCTCGCTATCCTGAGGTTGGTCTCACTTCTGATAAGGAAATTGTTGAAACTCTCAAGGCTCTTCATCACTCTCTTCTTTGCACTAAAGATCAACCAAACACCCATATTTCACTTCCATCACTTGAACTACATGATGCCATCACTCATGCATTGGAGGAATCTTACACAGCAAGCACAACACCCATATTTCACTTCCTTCACTTGAGCTACATGATGCCATTGCTCATGCATTGGAGGAATCTTACACATCAAGCACACATGCACAACACACGTGATCTTCCTTTCTCACGTTTGCTTGCATGTCGCAAGGAAGAGAATGCATCCACTCAACGTCTGCACGCAGTGTAGCACAACATCATGGCAGCACCACAGAATGCATGTCATGCACTATCACTCATCTTTGTTTTGTGGTCACTTGTAAGCTCGGACCATGTTTGTCTTCACTGTTACATCTTTCTTGTTTGCTGGTTTTCACAACTATCTTGTTCGTGAACTTTTCCTTCACCAACATGGGTCAACCAATGTGCTGGTGATTGCATTGGAAGTATCACTTCACGTGAGATGACTCATGTACTGTTAGCTTAGGAGTAGGAGTAGTGTTAGCTTTTGAGTTGTTTTCTTACATGTTTTTTTGCTTACTTGCTTTGTTTTTTTGTTTGTCTTCTTTCTTGTTTCCTTACTTTCTTTTCTTTCGCTTTTTCTTCTACTCTTGCTTTGCTCTGTTGTTTGTTAGTTTGCCTGTTTCGTTTCGTAGGATAGTTTCACATGAAACCACATATGGCTCTTGAAGCAAGCTTGGTAAAGTACAAGAGGCCGTGTGATACTATCACTACTTGGTTATCTGTCATCCTCCCTTTGTATGAAGAACTTGCTACTTTCACTCCGTGATACATTGATAAAAAATACATATTATTCAAAGTGAACCTTAGTGAAAACACAATGCTTGCATGCTAACTAGTGTCACCTACTCTAGTCGGTTTTTTTTTGGGTTAACCCTTGTAAGCTCTGTCAAGTAAAGTAAGGTGAGGAGGAAAACCTTAACAAGAATGTCAGAGATATAATAAACTACTTCTCTACAGGAGCAAACCTCTTATGCTCTCAATAAGTTAGGATCCCTCTTCCACCTCTAAAATGAATAAGTGTTATGCATAGTTACGAAGATAAAAATGAAAAAAATGAAAATGTGAAAAAAGTTTGAAAAAAATGAAAATGAATAAGGAAAAATAAGATAAAGGCTTTCTACACAGAGAGGTTATGCAAGTAACTCCGTCGAGGTACTGACCAGGCTCACTGGCAGTGGAGCCATGCTTGTGTTCCTATGTGACACTGCCGGGGTACTGTCTAGGTCCCCTGGCAGCTGAGCAAAACCAGAGATGAAACCAAGACTCTAGCAATATACCCCTTAACCCCAATAAAAATAACTAGGTTGCCTTGGCTTGGAATGTGTATCAATTGAAAAACAACTTGGTAGATTCTACATCTTAATATCAAGCTAGTGTGAAGTGAAGACGAACTCATAATGGAACAATACTTCCGGAGGTATTAGAATTTCTTTTCATGAACAAGGTCCATTCATAGAGATGGAGTTATACCAGTGCATCGCCAAGAGTTGTAGCAGCTACAACCACCCTCCAAAAATTTTCCTTAGCTTCATTTTGGAGCCTCCCTTCCAATTTTCATATCAGCTTGCCTTGCTTTGTCAAGTTCACAAGCTTCAGTGTTTTTCTTATACAAAGGAAACCTGTCGATCACAACTTGATGCATTACCCTCATAGGTTGTTCTCTCGGACTTGGTCCAGCTTTAGGCTGAGCACCTTCCCCAACTAAACTGCACATTTCTAGAGGGAAACCAACCTTCCCTCTAGAAATTGCTCAATCCTGTCTGGCAGCCTGCAAGGCTCCAAGAATGCGCAATTTTGCCAGTCAACACTCACAACAAGAATTACATAATTTTCCCCAATAGGGCTGCTCAGCTTAGAATTTGCGCAAATCTACTTAGTAGTGTTATAGACATTTTTGGGCACTTCAACCCCAACCATAAATGTCCATAAACTGAGGGCTCCTAAGTCCCTAAAAGTGTTGCTTCACTGCCTAAAGGAACAAGGTCAACTGATTACATCATCTCCCAGAAGTTCTCCACTAAAAACTGCTCATAAATGGTCAAAAATGGACCATACTGAAAGCTCAATGCAGAGGGTGTGATGTATATCACCTTCCCAGTGTACAAGGTGTGATGTGTACTGATTTTCTCCTCTGTAGGGTACGATGGTCGGGAATGGAAAAATGGAAGGGACAAAAATGCGAGGTGGAAGATCATGGAATCTTCCAAAAGCTTCCTCTCTAACACTTGCCTCTCTATTTTCGACCAGGGATGAGTAAGAGATCATCATTCTCCAAGTGGAAGCAGGAACTATCAGATAGAAGACACTAATCAAAAGATCCCAAAAGATGACTCACCTCTCTGTAATCATCTATATATGGATCCCTCATCACAGAGATCTAGAGGCTGGAATTTTGTCTCTTATAGAGAAGTGTTGTTGGTATTCTGGTGTACATTCACAGTGTTGGGTGATCTAGCTTTGCTTGATATGAAGAAGGGCTTCTTAGCTGGAGGATGATGCTGGGTCAGAGCATATATGGTTGTAATCCTCTTGCTACTTTTCATCTTAATAAAGCTATTCTTTTTTTCTTCCATATTCTTGTGTACTTGTTTATATATGCATTTATATGGCTAACATACATCTGATCATGTGTTATTTATAGATATAGATCCTTGTTTCTTCGATAGTAGTACGTTGCTGTGATTCTATAGGTTCTCTTTGAAGCTGGGAAAATGAAGAAGAAGCAGCGAAGCTCTATCAAGAAGGAGAGGAAATCAAGCCCAAGACTCAGGTTGGTCTTCTTGGTTCTCCTCTTGTCTATTTCCATAAAAGAAAACAATAGTAGACTTTACTTGTTTGTTTCTAAGATAACCACCCATCTTAGTGGGAATAGCAGAATCCGAATGGACACTATTCCTAGTAACAAAATGGTGACTCCGTTGGGGAGCGAATAGATTACTTGTTAGCCTATCTATCCTTGTTTCTTTTATAAACTTATAGACGGAGCCTGAAGTCAAGGCAGCTAGCCTTCGAACTGCATTTGCTATACAAATGCAAATTAGATCAATGCTGCTTCAGTCTATCTCCGGGTTTTGTTTATGAATTAAACAATAGATCTGCAGGCAATCTAATTGCCCTAAGTGGTGGCTCTATTAACCTCTTTAGATCACCCCTGTGTTTTACATACACTGATCTTTACTTACTCGGCCTAAACACCTGAACTAGATTGCAAACTGTGAGTGAAAGCCTATTTTAAGTCTCACACTGGTACCATCGCACCCTGCCTTCAAGGCAGTCTATATGCATCACACTTCCCGAGTGCAGTAGGTGCGCTGCATACTGGTTTCACTGTGTAATAGGTGCGATTGTCAGGGAGGGTTAACTTTACCCTCAGAATGTGGTTTTTCTCACTGTTTTCATTCCTATTCAGGAGTTTTGTTGTCTGTAGTTAGTGTACTTCTGTGAAAACCCCCTTCTCTTTCATTATTCTGCCTCCTTAGTTCAAAGAACTGTAAATGTTTTTATGTATTGTGCGTCGTTTTCAGTTCTCTTTTGCAAAAAAGTAGCATAGTCGAACTATCGTCTCTAGATATGAAAGTGTCGTAGCTGTTGTTTTCAGTTTTAGAAAACAATCCCGTTGTTCTTAATAGTTGATTATACATTTACTATTGCATAGGATTTGAATTAGTAGTTTTAAAGTGTCAAAAAGCAATTTCCATTTCAAAGTCGCAAAGTGTCTCTCTTGATTTCACTTCATTTTGAAAAAGAATTTTGTTGAGTACTGTCGCTTTAAAA
>APFE030771269.1:0-11417 GCA_000404065.3 Pinus taeda
TCTATCAACAATTGTTTTGAAACATTTTCAATTTTGACATCGTACTCTTATCCTGGAATGAGTTTAATATTTGACGTCGTAGAGACCCCATTTTGGACTTATTTTTCTCTGTAAACTGTTAATAAAAGTAGTTTGGTTACAATGACAATACAATATTGTGCTATTCTTTGTGTACAGTTCATTACCTTTGGCTTTGCATGTACCCGTCTCTACTTTTTTTTGGGAAAAAGTCATTGGAATGCAAGATACCAAGAGCATTTTTCTTCAGGCACTAGCAAGGCTGCTTGTAGTGATTCCAATCTGGTTCCTTGCAATCATATTTCCTTTCTTTGGCCATCAATTCCCCAGTTGGAGCTTTGTTGGTCAGTTTTACTGTCTACATCATACCGGCCATGGCACACATGTGCACCTTCAGGACAGCTCTTGCCAGACAGGTAGCAAATTGTGCAAATATTCAATTTTGCAAAAGAAGTTAATTAATGTTACCCCTTTTTTGAAGGATCAGGGCTCTTTACGATATAGTTCTATTTGATTGACATCTAAATCATCACTGTTTGTTAACCTCGTTGTCTTCAGTTTCGTCTTACCAACATTATGCAGCCACCCAATGAGACTTTGACCTTAATATGACATTATACAGCCACCTACTCAGAGTTTGACATGAATATGACATTATACAGCAACCAACTCAGATACGCAAGGCAAACCTACTTTTCTGTGATAATTTCATTCATTAAAAAATTAATAAATACACTAATTTAAAAAAATAAGGTAAATCAACCTTGCATGAATGCCAGGTGTCTCAACTATTGATTCCCAAATTTTGATGTTTTACCTTCCAACCACCACAACCTTCATCGGTGGAAGTGTTAGTCGTTGGTGCTCCATGAGTTAGTAACAGTTTTTCAGTCTGCAAATCAAGAAACAAAGGCAGCGAAGAGAGCACAACGTAGTAACAATTTCTCATTCTGCAAAGCAAGAAACAAAGGCAATGAAGAGAGCAAAGGAGAGCGGAATGAAATGTTGTTTTATAAACTCTTGGTGGATAATGTGGAAGAGTTACTTCCAACTGTTTACACCAACTGTTGGCAAATTCGGTCATCTGTAATGTTATCACTAGCAACTTTTTTGTTATGTTTTGTCATTTCTTGTTGAATTTCGGTTGTGAGATGTATCAACAAATTGAATCTCAGTGTTGTGCGTCATATCCTCTGGAAATCACATTAGAATAATTTTTATTTGTGCTTACAGGAGATTTTGTAGAATCTATGGCAGGTTCTTTATCTTAAGCATGTCTCAATCTGCGATATACTCTTTGTTTTTTTAGATAATGCTCTGAGACATTCTTTAATGTAACAATGTATTTGTTTTGATGCAAACTCATAGGATGTTTTTCATTGATATTTGAATATCATATAGGACATCAGTCTTGGGCTAGGGCATGGTTGAGTTTAATGAGTGTCAAAATGCTTTATCTGCTATCTTAAATTTCCCAGAGACCTTAAAGATCTTGAGAATACTAAATGAGGCATTTACCATTGAGTTTTTGAGTAAGGTTTTCATGTTCAATATCATTAATATCGCCTGCAGTAAATAGAAATAGTTAAAGAAAAAAAATCGATGCATTTAAAGCGGAGGAAATTAAAGAATGAAATGGATGCATTTCTCGTTGAGTTTTTTATTAAGGTTTTGGTAAGTTCACCTTGAAGCCACGGTGCTAAATTTATGCTTTAAAAGTTTTTGAAGCATTTTGTTCTCTATCGGTCACAATTAATAGGTTCTCCATGATCCTCTGCAGGTAGATCCCTTGCAACTAGCGGAATGGTGGTCACATGCACAACAACGGGTCATGGACCAATGGACCAGGTGCTACATTAAGCAGAGCAATAGGTACATATTATTTACAACCTCATAAGAGTACCTCATTTTACAGTTTGGTATGCATTTTTGTATCGCAAATTATCTATGTGAATAAATACCTAAAACTAATTAATGTAGATGAAGCTGGAGTCTAAGGGTTTTCAAATCTCTATTTTTCCATATAAATGTTCTGCTAATCTAATGAATTGAATGACTATTTATTTTATGACTTGTTTAAGTCTACTATGAGTTGTTTAAGTCTACATCTTGCACATTGAAAGTGGATTGAAAATAAGAAAGAAACCTTAGTTGCGAAGTGGAGAACTTTGGCAGGGGAAAAACTAGAAACCTCACTTGCGAAGTAGAGAATTTTGGCATTTGAAGTGTGCCTGACTACAGATGTGAGCTTCAGAGAGGCTGTTGTCTACTTCAACGGCTTTGCAATGAGGCTGATGTCTACTTCAATTGCTTCAAGTAGAGATTTGGTGGCAGTCGACAATGGCCATGGGCAACAGGTGTAAATAATGGTGGTAGCCGGTAGTAACAGGTGTAATCACCACTTCAAACTTCAAATCTTTTGAACAAAGGTTTATGCAACATTGCCCCAACTATATATAAAATCACAGAACTTTTAATAAAATGGATTAGTATGGCGTATTAATATGAAATCGATTGATATCCTGGCAATAAGACCTCCAAAACGAAACTTTGGATAAAACCAAAAAGCCACGATATGTTTTTTTATAACATTGGTTAAATGTAACGGTGTGCCTGAATTAATATGAAATATATCAACGATCGATCGCTATGGTCCCTGCTATGCCGGAGGCAGGGGCTAATAAGTTGCTATAATAAACCATGAGCACCATAAAGAAGAGAGATTTCTCACATTGTGTTTAATTGCCGGGTACATGAATATGCGCTTTTCTCTCTTCTTCAGCGAACTCTCTTGTTTAAGTCTAGAGAGTAACTATCGTGCATTTTGTATGTTTTGAAAAGTGATCCTATGTTAATTTAAAATTAAGTTGATGAGTTTTGAATCATGGTTAGAAAGGTGGAGGAGACCAAGCATGAATTCACACATAAAACATAAGCCGTGGGTCTTCTATTGATCACACAAAACATGATATTTACAATGAATTCAGTGAAGGGTAATTATCTTTTTCGACTAACGAATCGCCTTGACATGCATGCACATGCAACCACACACTTTAAGTCTTTTATCACTTAACTCGACTTGACTCAACACTCAAAATACTCAATCACTCAGTTAACTGACTCTTTATGTTTAGCCAACTCCTCATGTAGGAATAATTAGCTTATTTTAACACTCCCCCTTAATTACGACTGCTAAACTAAAACATGACTCATGACAACTCAAACATGCTTGTTGGTTTATGTCTCAGCTAAGCTTACAACACCCAAGTTTCTTCTATGAAACTCAAACACATATTGTGCTAATGAATTATTAAATATATCAGCGAATTGATCACTAGATTTACAAGGCTTCAAGTGAACTTCTCCCTTGCTCACAAGTTCTCTAATAAAGTGATATCTAGCATCAATATCCTTGCTCTTTTGATGAAACACATGATTCTTGGATAATACAATCGTTGAGGTGTTGTCACAATATATTGTTGTGATCCTTTTTGTTTTTGCTTGAGTCCATCAAATACTCTTCTTAACCACACTACTTGACATGTTGCTGATGTTGCTACTACATATTCTGCTTTTGCTGACAAAAGTGTCACAATGGGCTACTTCTTAGATGCCCATGAAATGAAACCTGAACCAAGGTGGAACGCAAAACCAGAAGTGCTCTTCCTATCATCCAAACTTCCTGCAAAATCACTATCTGTGTATCCAATCAAATCTTTCTTTTCTGTGCTTGCATACATTATATCACAGTCTCTAGTTCCTGCTGTGTATCTCAGAATTCTTTTTCCTGCACTCCAATGTGTGTATTTTGGAGTCTCCATAAATATGGAAGTAAAACTCACTCCTTGCATGATATTCGGTCTTGTAGTTGTGAGATACATGAGGCTGCCAACCAATCTTTTGAATAAAGTTGGATTAACATATGATCCTACATCATCCTTGCTTAACTTTGTACCTGTTGCAACTGGTGTAGGGACAGGTTTTCAATTTTCTATCCTGAATCTTTTCAACAAAACTTTTGCATATTTATTTTGACAAATAAAAATTCCCTTTTCTAATTGCTCAACTTCTATGCCAAGAAAATATCTCATGAGACCGAGATCTTTCATATGAAATTCTTTTATCATCGTTGCTTTAAATTCACCTATCTCAAAATCAATTGTAAAAGTCATGTCATCAACATATAAGCAAACAATCAAAATATGTCCATGCTCATTTACCTTTGTGTATAAGGTAGGTTCAATGTTGCTTCTGCAAAATCCATTCTTAATCATGTAGCAGTCAATTCTGATATACCAAGCTCTAGGCACTTGCTTCAGTTCATAGAGCATTTTCTTCAACCTGTAAATTTTCTCTTCATTACTCTCAAATTCATATCCTGGAGGTTGCTGTACATAAATTTCTTCTTCTAGAATTCCATTCAAGAAGGTTTATTTCACATCATATAATATACTTTCCACTGGTTCTGAGTTGTTGTGGCTAGAACTGCATGAATTCACACATAAAACAGGAGTTGGGGCTCTTTTATTGATCACACAAAACATGATACTTACAATGAACTTGGTGAAGAGTATTTATCTTTTTCAACTAACGACTCACCTTGACATGCGTGCACATGCAACCACACACTAAAAGTCGTCTATCACTTAACTCAACTTGACTCAACACTCAAATACTCAATCACTCAGTTAACTGACTTTCTATGTCTATCCAACTCCTCATACATGAGTAATTAGCTTATTTGAACACCATCCTTAATTACGATTTCTAAACTAAAACATGACTCATGACAACTCAAACATGCATGTTGTTCCATGTCTCAGCTACGCTTACAACACCCAAGTTTCTTCTATGAAACTCAAACACATATTGTGCTAATGACTTAGTAAATATATCAACGAATTGATCACTAGATTTACAAGTCTTCAAGTGAACTTCTCCCTTGCTCACATGTTCTCTAAGAAAGAGATATCTAGTATCAATATGCTTACTCTTCTGATAAAACACACTATTCTTGGATAGTGCAATTGTTGAGGTGTTGTCACAATATATTATTGTTGATCCTTGTTTTTTCTGCTTGAGTCCATCAAATACTCTTCTTAACCACACTGCTTGACATGATGCTGATGTTGCTGCTACATATTCTTCTTCTGCTAACGGAAGTGTCACAATGGGTTGCTTCTTAGATGCCCATGCAATCACACCTAAAACAAGGTGGAACAGAAAACCAAAAGTGTTCTTCCTATCACCCAAACTTCCTGAAAAATCACTATCTGTGTATCCAATCAAATATTTCCTTTCTGTGCTTGCATACATTATACCACAATCTCTAGTTCCTGCTATGTATCTTGGAATTCTTTTTCGTGCACTCCAATGTGTGTTTTTTGGAGTCTCCATAAATATGGTAATTAAACTCTCTCCTTGCATGATATCTGGTCATGTAGCTGCGAGATACATGAGGCTACCAACCAATCTTTTGAATAGAGTTGGATTGACATATGATCCTACATCATCCTTGCTTAACTTTGTACCTATTGCAACTAGTGTAGGACATGTTTGCAATTTTCCATCCTAAATATTTACAACAAATCTTTGGCATATTTATTTGGAAAAATACAAATTCCCTTTTCAAATTGTTCAACTTCTATGCCAAGAAAATATTTCATGAGACCAAGATCTGTCATCTCAAATTCTTTCATCATCGCTGCTTTAAATTCATCTATCTCAAAATCACCTATAAAAATAATGTCATCAACATATAAGCAAACAATCAAAATTTGTTCATGCTCATTTATGTTTGTGTATAAGGTAGGCTCAATGTTACTTCTGCAAAGTCCATTCTTAATCATGTAGCTATCAATTCTGCTATACCAATCTCTAGGCACTTACTTCAGTCCATAGAGCATTTTCTTAAACCTGTAAACTTTCTCTTCATTACTCTCAACTTTATATCATGGAGGTTGTTGCACATAAATTTATCCTTCTAGAATTCCATTCAAGAAGGTTGATTTCACATCCATCTGATATACTTTCCACTGGTTCTGAGCTTCTGTGGCTAGAACTGCTCTTACAGTATCCAATTTGGCTACTAGAGAAAACATTTGTCCAAAGTCTATTCCTAATTGCTGCGAAAATCCTTTTGCTACAAGCCTTGTTTTAAATCAGTCAATTCCACCTTTTTCATTCAACTTTTTCTTGTACACCCACTTTACACCAATGAGATTTTTATCCTTTGGTAAATAAACCAAATCCCATGTATCATTCTTTTCAATAGCCTCAATTTCTTCATCCACGGCTTTCACCCAATTTTCATCTCTGATTACTTCTTCAAACGAAGAAGGTTGGAATGACAACACTGCAAAATTTTAACTAAAATCCAAATCATTCTAAATATCTTTCAAACTTCTCCTCTTTCTCTTACCATTGCTTGATTCATCACCTGATTTATTGTTGGGAGAATCTTGATGTGTTGATTTGCTTGAAGATCCATGATTCTCTGAAAATCTTGGAGTCCTTGTTGGTGTGTCTCTGTTTGGTGTCTTCACCTGTTATTCTTGATGCTCCTTTTCTACTACATCATCTTCTTCCATCAGTGGCACTTGTGCATCAAATGTTTTGTCGATACTACCATTCCACGACTCTTGTTCTTTGAACACAACATCTCTGCTAATTATGGTCTTATTTGTGACAGGGTTATACAATTTGTAAGTTTTTGATTGCTCACTATAACCAGTGAATATGCATTTTTCACTTTTATCATCCAATTTTCCTCTTCACTCCTTAGGCACATGTGCATAAGCTACATATCCAAATACTCTGAGATGAGATATGTTGCAATACATACCTGACCATGCTTATTCTGGTACTCTGTTCATCATACTCTTTGTAGGAGATCTGTTGATCACATAAATAGCACATGCAACTGCTTCTGCCCAATACTCATTAGACAAGTTTCTTCCTTTAAACATGCTTCTTACCATGTTGATAATTGTCCTATTCTTTCTCTCTGCTACACCATTCTGCTGCAGTGTATATCTGGTTGTAAACCGTCTTCTGATTCCATGTTGTTTGCAGTAATCATGGAATTCCTTTGAGTCATATTCTCCACCACGATTTGACCTCAATACCTTGATCTATCGATCACTTTGGTTCTCTGCTAAGGCTTTGAATTCTTTGAGCTTTGCAAAAGTTTTAGACTTCTGCTTCAAGAAGTAAACCCAAGTCTTTCTACTATAATCATCAATGGAAGTGAGGAAGTAACAACTTCCACCAATTGACTGTGTCCTCATAGGTCCACACAAGTCTGTATGCACTAACTCGAGGTTGCTTTGCTCTATATGGAACTCCCTTTGGAAAACTTTCACGATGTTTCTTTCCCAAGATGCAACACTCACAGGTACTAGCAGGTTCTTTGATGGGAGGGAATCCTCTGACCATCTGTTTTTGTTGCAACAATCTTAAACCAAAAAAATGCAAGTGTCCAAATCGAAAGTTCCATAACGAGTAATCATCAAAACATGCAACTGTAAAAGAAGTCACCTCACCACTATAATTCATAATTAGAGGAAAGAGTTTATTCCTCATCATCTGCACTTTCTCTATCAGCTGCTTGCTTGGGGGCTTGTCACATATAACACTTCTTGACCTTGAAAGATAACTATGTATCCTTTCTGTGTCAATTGACCAAAACTTCACAAATTATGTTTGAGACTAGGAACATAATATACCTTCGAGATTGTCTTCGCCTACCCCTGCTTGGTCAGAATTTTAAGCACTCCTTTGCCATCTACTTCCACAGTCTCGTCAATCCCCAACTTTACCTCTGTTTTCATAGATTGATTGAAATTTGCAACCAAATCCTTGTTGCATGTCATGTGGTTACTGCAACTATTGCCTAACAACCACACACTAGCAAAAGGTTCATGTAAGGTATGACAAGCTAATAACATGGAGTTAGAACTCTCTGTAGTGACATTAGCTCTTGGGTTCCCTTGATCAACTAACTTCTTACTACAATCATGAGCATAGTGACCAAATTTATTGCAATAATAACATCTCACTTTTGATTTGTCAATTCTTTGATTATTATTGAAGCTTCTGTAGTTGCTTCCACTTTCATGTTCATTCTCTTCTTGGTCATCTCTCTGACCACCATATCTTTCGCTTCATCCTCTGCCTTTCGATCTACTTTTGCCTCGGCCTCTGTCTCTTGAAATAGAAACCTGACTTTTGAAAGTAGTCTCTAAAGTGGAATCTTTACTTTTGTCTATCCTTGCCTCATGCCATAGAAGTGATCCCATAAACTCATCAACTGCCAATGATGCCAAATCTTTGGCTTCTTCTATGGCTGCTACCACGACATCAAATTTGGTAGACAAAGACCTAAGGACCTTCTCAACTATTGTTTGATCTTTAATCTCTTCACCATAATTCTTTAACTGATTTACAACAGTTATGATCGGATTCATGAAAGAATCAATGTCCTCTGTCTCCTTCATCTAGAGACTTTCAAAATATCTCCTAGTATTCTGCAACTTAACAATATTGACTTTGGCCATACTTGTATAGTTTTTTTCCAAAGTATCCCATGCTACTTTTGTTAAAGACATGATCATAATCTTCTGGAACATTGCTCGGTTCACTCCCTGCTTGATAAGCTGCAACGACTGTGCATTCTTCTTCTTGTCTTTCTTCCATTGTTCCCTCTCTGTATTACTGAGAGCTTGTTCTTCTGCTTCATCCTTAGGTTTTGAAAACCCAAACTGGACATAATCCCAGACATCATGTGCCTACAATGTGGTCTCCATCTTAATGGCCCACACATCATAATCTTTCCCTGTAAATGGTGGGAAATGGGGCTGGAAATTTGAGAAAACCATCTTTCTCCAAAAATATCTTTTTGAAAAAAATCCCTAAATTTCTCCTTTGTAAAACTCCTTTTCAAAAAAAATATCCATTTCAATAAAACCCTAAATTTTTTTATTTAAAACAAAAACTTAAATTTTCTTTTTCAAAAAAACCTTTTTTTGAAAATTCTCTCCATTATTTTTTCTATATAAAAGAAATCTTTACAAAAGAAATCTTTATATATGTAAAAAACAATAAAACCATTATATAACATACCCATCACGAATTAAAAAAAAAAAAAAAACTTTATTGTGAAGCCCTTTATAAAATTAATCATTAAAATAACCTTGTATACTTTTTCGTGCTCCAAACAAAAAAGGAAAGGCCCACGTGAGCAAAACGATTCCTTTGACTTCGTAATTACGTATGTTCTTTGATTGATTAACACGCCGGTTGTAGTGATAACATACGTGCAATCGCCTTACATGGTGATGGACTATCGTGTTATTCGTATAACGGTTCAAACACCAAAGAAATCCGTGTGCATTAACACGACTTTCCCCAAAGACTGAACGCGTTATAGAGCTTTGTATAGAATTGTAGGATGCGTTAATGCTCAAACCACGAGAAAAATATATGTTTCTCCTCTCACATAGATGGTTGTTAATCCATTCTCACTCGCTCTGTGTAACCTCGCTCTCTAACACCAATTTTTTGGAAAGGCGGAGGAGACAAAGCATGAATTCACACATAAAACACGAGTTGCGACTCTTCTATTGATTACACAAAATATTATACTTTTCTTTTGGGTCAAGTAAGAGTGGAGCCTTCAATTAACCATAGGAAAGATTACATATGTTACATGTCTTTACAAGTATAAATATCGGCAAGGGAAAACCCGTTGATGAATAACCATCAAGAAAACCCGAAACTTTACACATAAATATTACACAAAACCTCTACCCATTATCCAACCCGATGGCTATTCGATAAGATCCCAGTGATCCAACAGTCCTTAAAGAAATCGATTCGGAGACTTGCGCGACCCTTACCTGCTTTACGAAGCCGACATAGAAAATGAATTCTCAATGAATAAAACTTCGGGTTCATTCTAAGATTTAACCTACAAAAACTTTTAAAACCCGATATCCATACGATTAGGCCCTTGTTGATTTGACGATCCTCTGAGATATTGGAATAGAAACTAGCTTGATATTTACCCTCTCTACAGATCCGATGAGGATTATAAACCGCTGATCTATAAATCTTAGGGTCCGCTTGAAGACATAACCTTCGATCAATTTCTAACCTGATAGCCAATCAATGACAAAGGCCATCAAAATTAGTGGTTTGCGACCTTCCAACAAGCTTGCTATTTACCAAGTACCCCTCCCCTGTAATTAACTCTATTTTAAGCAATCTAAGTGGGATCAATGAAAATTATTGACTTCTACTTCCCCTTTCTCCTACTTCCACTAGTCTTCCTTCTATTTATTCCTCGTGGTTTGGAGGTGCTCCATGTCTTTGGCCGCCTGTCTTTGAAAATCATCACACAATTTCCCCGAGGGTATCGAATCCCAAGCATTCTTACTATAACTTTCCTTGCAAAGCACTCCTTCATTCGCCAAACGATTAGCTAGCATATTGGCTTTTCTTCGTACATGAACAAAGATGACCATTCTCAAGGTTCATAGGTGGGAATGAATATGCTGAAAGCCCTGCAAAATCTACCGAAACTTTTGTAGGTGTCGTTCCATTACATATCTTCTTGGCTGCATTAATTACCAATTCAGAGTCTGCTTCAATGATGGCGTTGTGTAAATTTGACTTGATCGTTATTTCCACGCACTGCTCTAAGGCCATAAGCTCCACCATGTTATTAGTGGCAGTCCCCAAATGACCATGAAAGATATCCTTTATGCGCCCCTGCTCATCTCTGATGACCCTGCCAAATCTAGCCATCCCCGGGTTTCCCTTAGAGGCTCCATCTATATTAATTTTCAAGAAACCATGAGGAGGAGTTTGCGAGAAGTCTTTACCAACAATTATTTGTCTCACATCCTTGTTTATGCTCTGGGGAACTAGTGAATGGATACCCAACGACAGTAGTATGCGAGCATCCTGGGGTAGAGTAAGGTCCTTAGGAGGTCTCCACAAAAGGGCTTCAACGGTGTCTTTGGGCTATCGTAATATTTGTGCAATAATGTTTTGGTTTGAGCTAGTTTTGTTCTTGAAAATCCTGCCATTGCGTTCTTTCCATACATCCCATATTATAAAGCCCAGAACCAGAGTCCAAGCTTTGTTGATGATTTCACTGCCTGAGAAGTCTTTTCTCCAATTCTTCAAAGTGTTGGTGATACTAAGTTTGTCCCTGTCAGTTTTCCTAGAGACTGAGGCCACCCAATCCCACAAGGTAGAGGTGAATGGGCAGAGGTTGAGTAAGTGTTCCAGCGTCTCCTCTTATAAACCACATAGATGGCATCTGGATGGGCCAATAAAACCCCCTTTTTAGAATATTTTCCCAAGTTAGAATTTTCTTTTGTTGAACCAAC